>CM042335.1:23273063-23328063 GCA_023566125.1 Zingel zingel | reverse complement strand
TGATAAATAACTTCACTCAAATCAAAGTGGAATATGCCTTGGTGAAACACACCTGGTTCCTAAAACAGAGCAACATTGCCCCCTACTGGCTGTGTCCTGGCATAGCAACACATCCCGTGTCTATGGAGAGGTTGATTCACAGGAATAGCTCAGTCTTTGTATTTCAAGTACATGTTAACAGGAGAGATGAATTTCATTTGGTGCTGTTTGAAGTTCAGAACAGATCTGTATCGGTGAGTACAGTTCTGAGTGTCTGCTCATACCTGAGCCTTCTGGAGGATTGTTCAAACAAAGTGACAGCAGTGTTCTGAAAGACACACACAGGCACACAGAAGACGCCACATGTTTTGTGTTACACACAGCTGAGTTATGAAATGTGCCTTCCAGTTATAAAATTAGCATCGCAGCCAAGCTGGCTGTTTTGGACCAAAAACACAAGTCCATTCATCTGTTGGTCAGAAAACATATGATCTGTATCATGTGTGAGAGGAAAAAAAATGTAATTCAAGAATTAATATCCAAAGGCCTGCAGGCAGCCTCTAGGACAAGAGTGTCAAACTCCACTTCACTAAGGGCCACATTGGAAGATGAGAATTACATCAAGGGCTAGGCATGTCAAGTTTATTGACATGCTTTTTTGCATTTGAAAAAGTCAGGCATCTTTGACTGTATTTTTGCGTGTCTGATACAGTCTTCTCACTTACAGTTTGGTCGACATCAAGCCCCAAAAAAGTCAGGGAACAAGTTCCTCAGCCATCATAGAAAAAAAAGCACCGAAAAGGTCGGAAAAAGTGACAAAAAAACGTCAGATAAAGCGACAAAAACTAGGTGGGCCAAAATTGATTGTGAACCTAAATTGATATGCGGCCCGGATCAAAACCAGCAGGGGCCAGATTTGGTCCTGCGGTCTTGAGAATGACATGTGCTCTAGGATGTTCATTACTCCTGTGCTACAGTACAGGTATTTGTGTGTGTGTGTGTGTGTGTGTGTTTGTTTTACTATATTGGTGGGGTCCAAAAACCAGGGAATACAGTATACTTGTGGGGTCAGCACAGCCTTGCAGGGCCCAAAATGCTGGACCCCACAAGGTTAAAGGGCTGTTTGAGGGTTAAGACTTGGTTTTAGGATTAGGGTTAGAATTAGGTTATGGTTAGGGTGAGGGTAAGGGTTAAGGTTAGGCATTTAGTTGTGATGGTTAAGGTTAGGGTAAGGGGCTAGGGAATGCATTATGTCAATGACGGGTCCCCACAAAGAGTGTGTGTGTGTGTGTGTGGGGTGGGGGGGGGGGGAGATACCCAACATACAGAAATACATGTTTATTTATTTATTCAGATTTTTCCCTCACAACTAAATGGTCAAATTAATCAGAAGGTCGAAGAATAGGTTTGTTAATTTTTCACGTCTGTGTTAAGATAGTCCTAATACACTTTTAGTGGAAGTGATCGGGACAAACTGCAGTCCTCACACAAACAAAATATCCCCTCTGTGTTTCTCTGTCTCTGTTGAGCTGCAGTGGAAGAATAGTAACAACGGAAAAATTACATGCAGGCAAAATGTCTTTTCTTTTTTTTTGTCCTCGAACATCTATAGTATCACTGACATGCCCACCGATGGACTCCGAGTAAGCCACTTTCTCCTGTCGATACAGGAATATGGTCTGCCAAGCAAAGACGTGTTTACTACATAGACGCCCTAAAGGTTTCCATTACCCTGCACCCCAACCGGCCCTGTTCATAGGAAACACAGCGTTTCCTTCCTTATTCCTCAAATGACAACTTCTTACAAATCAACATTTTCCCCACATAACTAATAACTTATGAAATCAGATAAAAGCTGAATGCAAGCTGCGTGGCCTCTCATTTGGCCCAGTGGGTGGCCACATCGCCTCTTTGACAAAAAAAAAGACACAATAAGAAGGAAAGGCGTCTATTTGACATTTCCCTTCTCATTAGCGCAGATCTGTTAAAGGCAGAAGCGCACACACACACACACACACACACACACACACACACACACACACACACACACACACACACACACACACACACACACACACACACACACACACACACACACACACACACACACACACACCTAATTAAAGCAGGGATACAATCCAAGTCTGTGGGGGGAAAATCACAGTCCTGCTTCTTAATTAAAATCTCACAGATGAAATTTGATATCAGCTGGGTGAGTAAGAGACACACCTGCAAGCAAACACGCACACACACACACACACACACACACACACACACACACACACACACCTCAATTGCAGTGACTGAAAATAGCTCTGTCCTTTGCTTGCCTAACTTTCCGTCTTCGCTCTTTGTCTCCTGACATTTTGAAGCTATATGGAGGCTATATGGGAATTTTCATTACGCTGCGATTAGCTGCTGGGCTTACAGTGTGAAATAATATTGACGGCTCGTATTCCCACTGAGCTCAGAACTTACTTCCAGGCCACAAGCCTGGATATTTTTTATAATCCTTCCAGGAAGCTCTCCTTCCTCCCCAATATGAGCTGAGGGTGGTCCTGTGGGAGAGGCCTCACTTTATTACACCTCCAGAAGATGACTGGAGGACACACCAACCAACCGTGTGTGTGTGTGCGCAACTCGTTCTCATTCAGAACTCGTAAAATAAGGACGTTTGGACAGTGGCTGTCAGTGTCTGATGCAACGAAAAAACGTTTGTGTAACGCACCGGGGAGAGCAGCAGTTGAGTGAGTAGTATGGGCGAATTTCCGCGCTGGGAGGTTGGCTGGGGTGGTGGATGGGTCAAACACAGGACTTTCACCCAGGAGAGCAGGGGTCGCGTCCTGTTTGTCACGCTTGCTATAGTCGTTTTTTTCTTTTCTCCCGCGTGTCATGGAACCGTAAGCCCACCCACGACCTTTTCCTTAACATAACTGCATCAAAAGGGACGGCAATAGTCCTGACCAAGCGCGTTTACATAAAACGCTACACTTTTAGCGTCAATAAGAACGACAAAGGCACCTGACCAAACATCCTTATTTTACGAGATGGGTGTGAGAATGTGTTGGGGTGTATGTGTGTGTGTGTGTGTATGTAAAATTGCACTTACTGCTTCTTGGTCCACTCTTCTGGATGCCAGGGCCTCGTTCTTGGCTTCAAACTCCGCCTGGATGTTGTCTCTCCGTCTCATAACAGCCTAAGACAGGTTTCCCACAACAATTGATCTTGGTGAGTGTTTTTCGACGTGTGAAATGTCAATGTCAAATTTATTTATATAGCACATTAAGACAACTGTGGTTCACCAAAGTGCTGAAAAAGACAGAACATCAAATACAAAAATGATCACGTAAAAATACATGGTTACAAATAACATGGAACAACAAACACAGTAAAAGACCTTTGACACCCACACTCTGCTAGGACCAAAGGCCAGAGTAAAAATGTGTGTCTTTAGCAGGGATTTAAAAGTATATATAGTCTGCGCCTCTTGAATATACAACTATTCCAGAGGATGGGAGCACCCACCGCAAAAGCTCGATCCCCTCTACTTGTTAGCCTAGCTTTTGGGACATCCAAAATGCAAGCGGTTGGTTGACCTCAGTGTTCTGACTGGTGTGTAGCGATGCAAGAATTCAGGCCAATACAAAAGGGGCCAGATCATTTAAAGCCATGAAGACAGGCAATAAGATCTTCAAATCGATCCGGAAACGTACAGGAAGCCAATGAAGTGTTGTGGGAAAATGTGATAAAATCTGTTTTAATTGAGTTATGGGAAATATACAATGTACGACAAGTATGATACTAGATAACAGATGATATGTATTTTAGTTTGTATAAGGAAGAGACCTTCTCTCTCTTTGGATCACCTTCAGTTGTCACTGTGCAGCTGCAAACAGCCACATGACGTTTAAAATGTACTTCTACAGAAGGGAGGCCAGGACAGGTGTTCATTCTGTACTAAGTGACTGCACTATGTTAAAGTGTGCAGACAGTCACATAATGGAAGAAACAATAAGACAACAGAACCCGCAACATCCATCTCTTTTGATCAAACAGTCCCAGGAAATAAACTCAGGAACAAACTGGGTGATCAGCGCACCCCCCGTCTCAGTTCAAAAAAACTTGTTGCTGCGTTTTTGTCGGGGCTGAACGTGGTCCTCCTGCCGTGATCCGGTGTTCAGATGGGTGTAGTAGGGATGTCCCGAACAGCTTTTTTGACCCCCAAGCCGATTTTTTAGAATACTGAATATCTGTCGATACCGAATCCCAAGCCGATATTTGCTCAGATAATAGAGCTGCACACCGTTTTCTCTCACCTTCAGGGTCTCGGCGCAGAGGACGTACTCGTGCAGAGCGGGGACGAGGACTTGAGACAGATGCTGGATCTGCTCCTCCGTTTCCAGACCGCAGCGCTCCACGCAGCTGGCCACGCCCCTCAGCGGCTCGGCCAGCTCCTCCTCCGACCCCGCCCACTGGCTGTAGGTGGGGCTGTACTGCTTCAGCTCGTCCAGATACTCTGGAAGCACAGAGGACACACTCAAACACAAAGCAGTCGGAACGAGTCTGCAATGTGTTTACCCAGTACGCTTGCCTGACCAGGGCTGGAATGAAACCAAGTACATTTAGTACAAACTTGAGGCACATTTCCATTTCATGTCACTTCACACTTCTCTACATGTATTTGAGCTTGAGTCACTTCACCAGAAAATGTGATGAGAATAAAACCACCAGCATTATATTTAACCCTCTGAGGACAAAAGACGCACCGGCGAACCCAAGCGATGTTTGAAAATACTCCTACAACATTTCATTTTAGACATTTATTTACTATTTTATTCATATATATTACACTACTTTTGTGAACCCAAGACTTTTGTCAACTCATTTCAAGCACCAAAACAAGTGAGTGTAGGAATGTTTTCATGAGAGATTTGAGAAATATTTCAGCTTTAGGGCCAAATCATCTCTTTACACATTGCTCTGGAACAATTTTGGGCATCACTGTACAGAAAGCTGAGTTTGTTGTGAACAATATTGATATGAAACACATGGGGATCAGGTTATATGAAAAAAAACTTAAACCTACATTGTGTAATTTCTCTGAGTTGATTCTTAGCAAAAAAACCTTTGTTCTTTCACAAATACAGTGGGGCAAAAAAGTATTTAGTCAGCCAGATAAGAGAGGCCTGTAATTTTCATCATAGGTACACTATGAGAGACAAAATGAGAAAAACAAAAATCCAGAAAATCACATTGTAGGATTTTTAATGAATTTACTGGTAAATTATGGTGGAAAATAAGTATTTGGTCAATAACAAAAGTTCATCTCAATACTTTGTTATATACCCTTTGTTGGCAATGACAGAGGTCAAATGTTTTCTGTAAGTCTTCACAAGGTTTTCACACACTGTTGCTGGTATTTTGGCCCATTCCTCCATGCAGATCTCCTCTAGAGCAGTGATGTTTTGGGGCTGTCGCTGGGCAACACAGACTTTCAACTCCCTCCAAAGATTTTCTATGGGGTTGAGATCTGGAGACTGGCTAGGCCACTCCAGGAACTTGAAATGCTTCTTACGAAGCCACTCCTTCGTTGCCCGGGCGGTGTGTTTGGGATCATTGTCATGCTGAAAGACCCAGCCACTTGCTGATGGAAGGAGGTTTTCACTCAAAATCTCACGATACATGGCCCCATTTATTCTTTCCTTTACACGGATCAGTCGTCCTGGTCCCTTTGCAGAAAAACAGCCCCAAAGCATGATGTTTCCACCGCCATGCTTCACAGTAGGTATGGTGTTCTTTGGATGCAACTCAGCATTCTTTCTCCTCCAAACATGACGAGTTGAGTTTTTACCAAAAAGTTCTATTTTGGTTTCATCTGACCATATGACATTCTCCCAATCCTCTTCTGGATCATCCAAATGCTCTCTAGCAAACCTCAGACGGGCCTGGACATGTACTGGCTTAAGCAGGGGGACACGTCTGGCACTGCAGGATTTGAGTCCCTGGCGGCGTAGTGTGTTACTGATGGTAGCCTTTGTTACTTTGGTCCCAGCTCTCTGCAGGTCATTCACTAGGTCCCCCAGTGTGGTTCTGGGATTTTTGCTCACCGTTCTTGTGATCATTTTGACCCCACAGGGTGAGATCTTACGTGGAGCCCCAGATCGAGGGAGATTATCACTGGTCTTGTATGTCTTCCATTTTCTTATAATTGCTCCCACAGTTGATTTCTTCACACCAAGCTGCTTACCTATTGCAGATTCAGTCTTCCCAGCCTGGTGCAGGTCTACAGTTTTGTTTCTGGTGTCCTTTGACAGCTCTTTGGTCTTGGCCATAGTGGAGTTTGGAGTGTGACTGTTTGAGGTTGTGGACAGGTGTCTTTTATACTGATAACAAGTTCAAACAGGTGCCATTAATACAGGTAACGAGTGGAGGACAGAGGAGCCTCTTAAAGAAGAAGTTACAGGTCTGTGAGAGCCAGAAATCTTGCTTGTTTGTAGGTGACCAAATACTTATTTTACCGAGGAATTTACCAATAAATTCATTAAAAATCCTACAATGTGATTTTCTGGATTTTTTTTCTCATTTTGTCTCTCATAGTTGAAGTGTACCTATGATGAAAATTACAGACCTATCTCATCTTTTTAAGTGGGAGAACTTGCACAATTGGTGGCTGACTAAATACTTTTTTGCCCCACTGTATGTGCTCATTCATGTGTAATTACTTCCACCAACTAATCAAAGTATTCTCGTACGTGTAGAATCTGCCATTCAGAATCATTCAGAATACATAGCAGCGAGTCGCTCAGATGACGGCTGCCATGTTGCGCCTCCATCTTTAAAATATTTTAGCCAAAGAGGGACACACCTCCGCCTTTCGCGCTTTTACACTCAGTGGCACCGTGACGAATGCCAGGGAGGGAGGGGGAGAAGATTACTCGCGACTGCCAGCAGATTTGAAAGCCTGTTGAAAATGGAAGATCATGCCTCTTCTCTAGCACATGTAACGGAATCTCCAAGGAAGATAAAAAGAGAATTAAAACGACAACGCGACCAAAGTTAATATTGGAGTGGCTTTTCCGAGATGGAAAGGATTTTAAAAAGGGACACCGAAGTTGCCCGTTTTCATCTCGACAGGTAATTCTTCTTAATTTGTGTAAATTCAAAGTTTTATACTTGCTTGGCTAACTATAGCATGGTTGTGCATAACGCTAGAACGTCTAGGATACTTTTCCTCGTGTCAATGATGAAAAAGGATTGTCCTGATTTCCCTGGCAGAAAACTCACGTCATGCAGTTGTAACACAGACTAGCTACAGCTAGAACAGCTGAGTGTAAACAACGGCGACACTAAGAGCTAATTTCGGTTTCATTGACATTGTTCATACTGCTCAGAAAAATATATTAAAAACACAAACCTCCGTTGCTTCTCTCCTACGCTGTAAACATTGCCTTACACTATTAATCTCGTACAATATACAGAATAACGATAGCACTGATACTTTACTAACATTAGCTTGCATATGTTTGGGAACCTGATAGCTGATGTTAGCAATGAAATGGTACCAAAATAATGTGAAACTATTATTACACAGGAAGGAACACTCACGGACGAAGTTGTACTTCTTGCAATAATACGGCCACCGTAGGAGTTCGAACGCGCTCGGAATGGGAGGAGCTAGAAAGTAATATTCAGTTCAAATTCTTACACAATGTAGCTTTAAAAGGAGAATTCAAGAAAATAGCTAAAAATGCCCTTAGACCTCAGAGGGTTAAAATGAGCTATAATGCTTTATTGTACATGTTGTGTTATTTCCGTCGTGTCAACTTTTCTTAATAAGGACACTCCAACGACATTTTATGTCAAGTTGTCATGAAATACATCTTCTGGTAATGTCATCCTGGTTAATTTCAAGTTGTCATGACAAAGACATCACAAACAACGGGAGGGGGAGGGGGGGGGGGGGGGGGTGGGTGGGTTGGGTGTTTTTTGATCATGCCCAACAAAAAATAACAAGAATGAAATGCCCCTTCTAATACCACCATGGATATAGTGCCACTCGACCAGCTATGCCAAAACACTTATATAGGCACTTCAATATTCAATGGAAAATACACTGTTAACATGGTGTTAACATAAAACACAGAGCTTTCAAGCTGGAGAGCAGAGTTCACTTTGTGGCAAAAACAAAATACTTTCACCCAGGAAACGCTCATTAGTTCCTCGGGAGTAATTTAATCCAAACCACCATCTTTTTCCTAAATGTAACGAGTTGTTTTGGTGCCTAAACTTAACTGTCATCGCAGCATGACTCTCACTTTTTCTGACTAAACTCCACTACCACGGTCCCTGCGTCATCTGGCGGTGCCTGTAGGTGCTCACAGTCACCTATTGGTGGCTAAACAACTGCTGCTTGTAGCCGGCGTCCTGGAGCTCTGTAGAGGCTAAATACAACCAGCGACTGCTGCTCAGATTTAATCTATCGCACTATAGGCTGTTCACGTTACAGTGCTTTAATTAGTATATTATAATACTTCTATTTTAGGTATTTAATATATGGTCTATTGGTGGAGTAGCATTGGTCACTTTGACCCACCGGGCCTTGCTTAGTTTCAAAGCAGTGTTTCTAAGTCTTTACAGACTGAATGAAGTCCTCAGTGTGCCTGTTAGAGTACCTCTCTGTTCCTTGATGATCCGTTGCGTGACTTTGTCCACAGAGCAGATCTTGTTACTGAAGTCGTCCACATACTCCTGCATCAGCGTGAACTCCTCCGGCCGGCTCCTCAGGCCTCGTACAGAGTTGGCCACTGCCCTCACCGTCTCCCCCATCCTGCTCAGGAAGCCCGGACCCTGCTTCCTGTGAGACATCAACTCCTGCCGGGGTCATACACACCAGAGCTTTAATTAGCACCAAGCTCCTAAATGTCCATAATGGCCGAAAGGCATTACATATAACTGGAGTTTTATAGACCATAAAAAGATGCCTGATTGCTCTTCATCTCTTAAATCCCTAGACTCAGTCTATCACTCCGCCTTGAGATTCATAACCATATCTATGGTACACATCATTGTATTTTATATGAAAGTGTTGGTTGGTCTTCTCTCCAAGAGAGACGTGATACTAGGGCTGGGTATTGAATTCAATACTTTTTAGGCACCGACCGAATTGCCTCCCTAGTATCGAGTATTAAAAAATCCCTCTTCATTAAATATCAAAGTTCACTATCTAGGGAGCAAACGTCATTAGCGCCAGAGAGCCAATCAGCGTGCAGCACACTTCTACCAAGATCTTTTGGTAAACTGACTGGATGCTCTCGCTGTTTCAATTCCTATCCAGCTGTCTGTTTTCCCTTTGGCTCGTGTGGAAATAGACCCATCTTCAGCTGAGTGGAGAGCCGCTTTACGCACTCTTCTGGGACGGGCCGTGACGCAGCTGGTGGAATATCAAGCATTGACTTGAATGGCTGAGATTGCTCGCGCATATGTGCCCGGTAGAAAATAGGGGTGACTCCTGGAACAAATTACAGCACCTACTTATAATCAACTCACTTGTGCCTTTTGGACAATTTAGCAATCTGGTATCAAAACTGCAAACTTCTACTTGTATCTACTTGTACTTTCTTTTGCATCCTTATTGTCCTGATTCTTTTTATCAAAACATTGTTCCAATTCAGAAAGTTTTAGTGTCTTTCTATTTTTCTTATGATGGTGTTGCTCTTTTCGGTGTGTTGTTGTTTTGTTTGTGTAATTTGTCTCGATGTCATTGTAAATGAGGGCCGTGCCTCAATGATTTCAATAAAGGTTGTATGAATGAATGAATGGGGGAATAAAGCTGAATAAAAGAGAGAATATGTGACTATTGGGCTCCATGGAATCAACCGGCAGACATACAGTACATGTGGCTTAGCGGGGAAAAAAAACATTCTGCTCAACGGTCCTGCATGCTTGATTTGACATTAAAAACATTTAAGGAATAGTGCAACATTTTGCAAAATACAGGTATTTCCTTTCTGAGAGGGAGATGGGAAAACGGATATCATCGTGTTCAGTAAAGTTCAACAGTGTACAGAGTTGTACGAAGCTGGACTCAGGACTTAGCTTATCATGTTAGCCTGGGTCCGTCCAAAGTTCAGAATTCCACCTACCAGCACCTCTAAAACTCACTGATTACCATGTTCAATCTCTAGATTGATGGATTATCAGAATCAGGATTTATTGGCAGGTAAGTAACACAAGGAATTTGCCGTGGTTGTTGGTGCATACATAAGCATATTGAACAATAATATGAAATACAATCTTACACAATATATAATGTTATATAATATGTAACGTTGTGTAGTTACTTGGAATCTATGTCTGATGTAGGCCTAATCTGTAGTGGAAGCACTGCGATTGTCGGAGTATTTTTTGAGTAAGAAGCTTTCTAAGTAAAACCAACTTATCGAACCGTGTGTGTGTGTGTGTGTGTGTGTGTGTGTGTGTGTGTGTGTGTGTGTGTGTGTGTGTGTGTCTGTGTGTGTGTGTCTGTGTGTGTGAGAGAGAGAGAGAGAGAGACCTCTGCAGTGAGGAAGACTTTGAAGTGCTGGCTGTAAGACAGTATGGGGTGCACTGAGATCTTGTTGAGGAAGCGGTGCAGAGCTTTCCTCCTGGTCTCGATGAAGTCGTCGTTGAAGCGCTCCACCATGCCTTTCATCACAAACTTCTCCGGCAGCGGCTGAGGACACAGCCAGACACACATTCAGGCCTTGTATGTGTGCGAGGTAGTATGCGTTTCATTTAAAAAAGAAAAGAAATCAAAAACAGAAATAATAGATAAAGTAATAACTGTATGTAAAGAAAATCTAGGTAATGAGCTAGTTTTATTCTGGTGTGGACATCTCAATCTTAAGAGGATTTTATTGCTTTTCTGACCTGATGGCATTTGATATCGCTCTAAATCATACTGTAAAAATCATCCCCCCCCCCAGCTCCACCCTATCTTTAAAAGAATCGTCACGTCCGGTTAAAAAAAAAAACAAGATGGCGACGGCCAAATTATGACGGTAAATGAGCTGAAACACCCCAGAACTCTGGTCCAAGTGGACTGCAGATGCGTCAAGCAGCTGGTGTGGTGTGCCGATACGTACGTGGACAATGAGCGTCGGGTGGTTTTCTTCAAGTCTGCTTCGGAGCCACAGGAAGTCCTGGTAGCGCCGGCGCACCTCGAACTCACTGGAATCAAACTCGCTCCGCGTGGTCTAGAGAGAGAGGTTACAAATCAGGACCAAGACAACATGAAGCTGAATGCCGACTGCCTAAAAGCAAGTTAGGAAATCATTCCCATTCCCATCCACATGACATTTGGGCAAACGCCGGTTTACTGCGGCTCTGTATGTGGTTTGTCTAAGACAAGGCCGGCCAATTTGGGGAACTTCGTTTTGGCCCGCCATGGAATCTGACTTGACTCAGCTTATTCTAATAATACATCCATGTTATTTTCCTCTTATTTTGAAAGCGCTGTGAAATCGTAATGACTACAAAACACACATTTTGCGCAGCTAAAATACTTAATTTGTCTACGTTAATCCAGCGTTTCCTCTAGAATTTTTTTCAGCAGTGGCGGGGGGGGTGTTGTTGAACGTCAAAAAGTACGGGCTTATCTGCTAATGTTAGCTACCGACCGTTAGCTTGAAACCATCCAGCAAATAGACGGTACCGTAGGGTGATTTAACGTCAGCGCTTTTACACACAGTTTAACAACCAAACAAAATGCTGAGTGAACATTACGTTTTTCATGTTGGTTTTGAGCGGTATGCACCCCCACTAACCTGGAAAGCGTTTAAAAACGTTAATTCAGCGTGTCGGAGGAATACAGCGTCTCCTGCAGCAGGGAGTCAGAGGGCTAACGTTAGCTTCTCGTCTCATCTGGGCTCTGATAAACAGTAAATTCATCAACTTCAGTGTCCACAACGCTATTTCCCAATAAACTGTAGCTGTCGTATTTCACGGGACCCGTGTGAGTGCGGATTTCATGTTGCGGCTTTCGTCACTTTGCCTAAGATTGAGCGACAAGTAGTACTCGCCCTGTTGTTTTTGCTTGCCATGAATTTGCGAGTGATGACGCCCTGTCACTGTTCCAGTTGCTCACCCTAAAAGGGGAGAGAGAGCGGATGACAGTTCGCTCGAGTTCAGTAGAGCACACGGTTCTGCAGAGTCGTGTAATTTCGACTTTATGACTTTTCATAAACAGCTGAAGGAGCGGTGTGTACATAGCGGAAACCCTGTTGTGCGTCTGCCCTGTTTCTGATACCATGGCGGCAGAAATTTTAACCTTTGTAAGACAGCTGGAGCCTAATGTTGAAAACCTTTTGAAAAACAAAGACCGGCTCCATGTATCCCACTGATGATGCATACAGACATATACGGTAGGAGCTCCATACCTTGGTCACCACTCTGTACATGATGAAGGTTTCGATGGCAGTGACATGGCTCTCTGGGTTATCAACGCTGACGAAGAGGTCTCTGGCGTTGGCGTCCTGCTGCTCCTCCTCCTCCTCCTCCTCCTCCAGTCTGTACTGGTTGACCATGGAGCTGGGAGAGTTGGGCATGGGACTTCCATCAGCCAGGGACGTGTTCTGCACCAATGAGACAACGCCACTGTTAGCACACTGATAGCTTTACAGAAAACACCATTCTGTCACTATTCATGTGAACAACAGAGTGCAACACCATGAAAGTCTGAGACCGTTGTATTAAAGTGTTTGTATAATTCATTGCATCTTCCCGTCTGAATGACAGCAGGCTGAGGGGAAGTTATTGTAAAACCCTCAAAGATTTGGCGCTTTGGAGAAGAAAAAAACATTCGGGGCTCAAACCCCAGAAGCCACCCCCACCCCCCACTCCACCCTTGGCGGTCTAGACCTACTCTGTAATTTGAAAGTTTCCTGAGATAAATTATGTTATGATTTGACACTGAATTAAATGTAAAGGAATTGAATTTGCACAAAATCTTCTTATCTAAAAAAATCAAAAGTTTTTATATATATATATATATATATATATATATATATATATATATATATATATATATATATATATATATATATATATATATTTATTTATTTATATTTATTAGGGCTGTCAGCGTTAGCGCGTTAATCGCAATGCGATTAAGGGCAGACGCGATGCGATTCATTTTTTTTTTTTTTTTTAATCGCATGCCGGTATTTAGTAATTTATTTTACACTTCACTCGGCTTTGCGTGGTGCCTAACAGGCTACTATTTTGACCCTTTGCAGCACCGTTACTTATCATCAAGCTGTCAGACTTCCTCGTAACACATGATGGAGAAAGAGAGCAGCAATAACTCTGAATGGAGCTTTTTATTTTCCAAAACTCCCGGACGGCTTGTAGACAAGTCGAAAGCCATATGCACATTGTGTAAAGCCGAATTAATCACCGAAGCACGTCAAGCTTGAGCTACCACCTACAGAGCTAAGCATATAGTTCAGTTAACGTGATGCTACCCGCTAGCATGCTACCCACTCAGGCAAAGCAGTATTTTGGAGACTGCTACTTGCTGACCTGTGGATGAAACCAAATCCCCAAAAATGACTACAGCTCTTGCGAAACAGGTGGCAACTAGCTGCAGACCTGTCAGCATCGTAGAGGACTCAGGTCTTAAAGACGTACTACGGTTGGCATGTTCTGACCCGTCTCATTGCCGTCGAGGGGGACAGCAGCCCCACACACAGCCTGTATGACACGGAGAAAGCAGCCACACTGGAACTGCTGCAAGGTGCTGCAAACGCTGTCTCATTAACCGGTGATCACTGGACGTCAGTGAGTAATCAACATTATTTAGGAGTTACTAAACACTATATTGACTCTGGTAAGGATAGGGATTTTTAGTTTTTTAGTTAGGTACTTGGAGGAATTGTGCAAAAATGACAGATTCACACATTTTTCTTTTGTTTACAGTAAATAAATAATTACAAATCTTAAAATCAAGTTCATGAAGTAACTTTCTTTGCATTAATTTGATTCCCAATCAAGATACACTGTAATAATTGCTTTCGATTGTTAATATGTACTTAAAAACTGTTCTGAAATGCAAAATAATAGAATTTTAATCATGTGATAAAATATGCGATTAATCGCGATTAACTATAGCAATTCAGCGAATAAAAAATAAATAATCTGTTGACAGCCCATACATATATATATATATATATATATATATATATATATATATATATATATATATATATATATATATATATATATATATATATATATAGATAGATAGATAGATAGATAGATAGATAGATAGATAGATAGATAGATAGATAGATAGATAGATAGATAGATAGATGCATACCAAGTCTGAATTCATTACTTCCTGCATGTGCTTTACAACAGGTAGATAGGTAGGTACAATAGGTCACCCCAGAGGTGATGACAAAGCATTTGTGGTTAGTTACCGTTCTTAAACTAGATTAAGAAATGTTCTGCACTTTGTGTCAGGAGCTAGTTTTCGCAGTGCGACATTGCACAGACAAAATACATTTATGGGAAATACATGTTATCACAGGTTCAACAATGCTTTAAGCGTGTGCATCATAGGGACAATTTGGGCTCTTTCATTTTTCAATCATGTTGGCTGTGCTAAAGCATATAGCCTGGCATACATTTTGAGTTGTTTTTTTCTCCAAAATTTGGAATTTCAACCTCAGCTCCTATAATAATAAATAATAAACTGTGGAGCCAAAATACAGACACTCAGACCCTGAAGGACAGAAATGTCCCAGCGAAACCCATTAAAACTGCAATTTTCGATCCCACGGCCATTACAGCATAAAATCATACATTCGGTTATTTAAGGCTTTCGATCTGTTTTCCCTAAGGGGCAAATACACTATTTTCCTGGTTTCCTACTGCAGTGTTTGACGCAATGCTGTTGCTAATCACTGACACATCCCAGACTGTGAAAAACAAAACCCTCTAGCATTTAGTATACAGAAAATAATTATTTTTTTGTTTTCATAACAGTGACATGATGGTAACAAACTGTCACATGGGCATAGGGCATAAAGGGTTAAAATTCTGTAAATTATCAATATTTGGTAGTGATGATCAGGACTGAAGTTGGTTAAAAGATTTACCCCAGTTTAAGTGGAAAATAATATTACTTTATCATTGTATTGACACAGACATTTTTGTCCTCTAAGGTAACAAGAGGGAGGCTTATTAAGGGTTAAATAGGAAAAAAGCTCAGAAAACAAAGACTGATGTTACACCTTGTTAACAACACACTTTCAGTAACTGGTTACAAAAAACATTGGAGAGACTTGGTATTTTGCAGTTTTGTGAGACAGAGCACAGGCTAGTGCTTTGTTGAAGACATGCAAAAGCAGGAAGTTCATTTAATTCAAGCGTTTTTCTTCACTTTGGACAGCATCGGCTCTGAGCTCTTCTCACAGCAGCTCTGTGATAAATAGGCCGGAACGTCTGCGTGTTTGTCTGAAATGGCGAAATAAATGGGTGAAATTGAGATTAGTCCACTTTGAAGACCAATGAAGATGTGTGTGCTACCTTTTTACGTATAAGTATTAAAGGTGCTGTAGGTAGGATTGAGAAGATCCAGGATTTAGCCAAACAATTTGAACATCGACAACTTCTCAGTCCCTCCCCCCTTTCCGCTAAAGCCCAAAACAGTCTCCTAAGCCCCACCCCCCACAAGGGAGACTGAATGCGTGTGCATGAGCAGTGATTGAAACGCAGTTAGACACCCCGCCTGGCCCTGATTGGTGAATCTAAACAGGGAGCGCTTGATGTTTGTTTTTTATTCCCCACATTCTTGAAGCTTTTTCCGACATTTTTGTCACTTTATTCAATGTTCTTTTATCCATTTTTTTCAAATGCTATGAAATTGAATAAAACATCCAAATTCAATGAAAGTAGTGAACTCATCATTCATTTTACTTGTGAAGAGTGTTGTATATGGAACCATCCACGTTATTTTCTTTTGACAATTTGGAGTCAATGAGTCAAATTTGACCCAAGAACAGGAGGGTTAAGACTTTGATACGTTGTAATGACACAATTTCATAAACTTTCTAAACAATAGTTTAAATAGTTACAATTTGCACAAGCGCCAGAAGCTCCACACAGAGAGGTCCACAGACTTCCAGACTGCTCTGGTATCAGACTGCTACTCTGTGTCCTCTCGGCTTGGATCTGTTAAAGACATTTCAGCAGTCACGTGACATTCTTTCCACGACCACAAATGGGCTTCACCTCCTCAATCGTGGTAAAAACACCATCGTAGCAAACACTATTAAAGCTCTAAATCCTTTGAGTTGCAGTGTCACTATACCTGGATTTCCTGTCTCACACACATCTGAGGTGTTGCACCCAGCATGTAAATCTGTGGTTTCAATTTCAGCCACATAAACTGCCAAGAACAATGGATCTATGTTCTGACACATGGAAAGTACTAGGGAATAACTGTATTTGTACCATGGTCTGGGTGAATACTCATCCGACTGGCTGGAGGGTGTCCATGAAAAAGTGTTATAGGACACCTACTAAAGCACATGTGTCAAACTCAAGGCCCGCGGGCCAAATCCGGCCCCTTGCAGATTTAGATCCGGCCCGTATGGACTATAAATACCTCCCGTTGCCAAGCGTGGAAAAGTCGTAGGCTATCTAAGGTCCATCCTATTTACCGGTGCAGTTTCCATTGCATAAGAACCTTAAGGGATGGGAATGATTGTTCTAGGCATTAGTATTATTATAGGTGTAACCAGGGAAACGCCGTCCATTAATACCTGACAATGGACTCCTCTTCGGGCATTGAGCCTTACTTATTTACTGCATTTTGCATTTATCTGTGAAGCTAATTCACACACAGTATGTCACACTGTCTGAGTCTTTTTCTTCCGTGTAACCATCCAACAGTGCAGTGTAGGGCTTGGCAATATATGAATAGTATATCAACATTGGGTTACACTTTACTTGAAGGTATCTACATAAGAGTGACATGACACTGTCATGAATGGGTCATAAACATTATAAACAAGTCATAAACATTCATGACATAACGCTTCTTTTAGTAATTGTCATTCGGTTTTTGTCATGACCAGTTAGGGTTTATGTGTCATGACTGTGTCATGACAGTGTCATCTGTTCATGGCAGTGTCATGTCACTCTTATGTAGATACCTTCAAGTAAAGTGTAACCCAACATTGATATATGAGACTAAATATCATCTTAGATTTTGGAAATCGTAATATGACATAAGTGTTGTCTTTTCCTGGTTTTAAAGGCTACATTACAGTAAAGTGATGTCATTTTCTGAACTTACCAGACTGTTGTAACTGTTCTATTATTTGCCTTTACCCACTTAGTCATTATATCCACATGATGATTATGTATCTAAAATATCATTGTGTTAATATTTTGTGAATATTAACACATTTTAGGACATTTCCAGCACAAAGTTAGATGCGAGGATTGCTACCACTCTCATGGCTGTCCATTAAAACTATGGCTCAGCGTAAAGACTGGAAATAGGGGAACAACGAGCCTGGCTCTGTATGTTTGTTTAATCCGTACAAAAACCCAAGTGTAAAAAAGGCAATTTTACTGGAGATTGTGTGACGGACTGTTTCTTGGCTGGGATAATAACTTGCTAGAGTCTCCACTGGTTGGCTACTGGTCCCGGGATACAGTGAGCCCACATTTGTATCGTTTCCAAAATGTATGTTCTTTTTTTTTTTTTTTTTTTAACTCTGCTGGTCTCTGGCACACAAGATGTCGTGGCCCCTCTTCCTGTGCGCAGCCTGTCATGTGGTGTTATACACACTTGTCATTTTGTTGATGCAGCTTTGAGAGAAATTTCAGCTTTTTCGGAAGCGACGGATGTAAAGGCTGCAGGATTGAGGCCTGAATCTAGATTGCAATCTCGATGAATCGAGCATGCCTTTCAGTATTGCTGTGTATTTGGAATGAGAAATAACAAATGGTAGAACAGAAATGATATGTTTACGATCATTAAGAAATGTTGTCCATCAGAGAGCACCGACCAGTATAATCGTACATCATAGTTATAACCATAACGATTGCATCCTTCATGCTTTCATTGCATGGAAATACACAATTGGACACATTTTAAGGAGCACACGATTTTCATTCCAGAAGACTGTGACTTTCAGCAAGTTCTCAACAGTAATGTACCAAAGTGTATCTTTGACCACTAACTGCGGGAGCCATCTGGGCCCTGTGGGCGCATTTTTTAATTCACCAACCTATCCAGATGGTGTGTGGGGTAAGAAATTGATTGAAGCTAAATACGCTCAGTAAAACGATTGGATTGGATTAATCCCCAATTAGTCCACACACACGCACGCACGCACGCACGTAAAACTGTTGCCTCAAAAAGATTCCAAGATTATGAACATTTCAAGCAACCGATACTAAAGAAGTCAGCAGCGACAGCACAAACTTTACTCGAAGATTGATCATGCATTTTACACAAAGTAGAAACATCTCCAGCGATTGATTCGGACCCAAGTTATTGGAAAGCGTTTGGGGCGTGAGTTACATGATTTCAACTGAGGCTAGAAACCGGTTTGCTGAAAACAATAAATACAATGAACAGACAGTGACATCTCACAGGGAGTGAAACCGGAACTTCCAGTTTTTAGACAGAAGAGATTACAGGTGACAGATGGGAAAATAACTTCAGATGAGAACATTTGATGTGTTCTACGATGACGAAAGTACACACGCTGCTGTACTTTTACATTTTTTATGGGAGCTGTAGTTTTTTTTCTTTGCTCACAAAGTTACTCTGACTCTTTATGTCCTGGTCGCAGAACACTGTTCTCGTGATGTGTTCGCTTTCTTCATTAATGGCCATAAACTTTCCTAAGTATAAGACCAAGATGAGGAAGAAACCTTTAAATACTTCAACCTTAAGGAGAGTACTTAGAAGTGTTTTGTGCACAAGCAAGAAGCAGCACTTCTAGCAAATTTGCTTCCTGGATTCCGTCCCCTGATGAGTTATTATGGAACCCACGCAACTTCTAGGCAAGACCCGCCCTTCAATAGCATTCACAGGC
Organism: Zingel zingel; assembly: GCA_023566125.1. Classification (NCBI taxonomy): domain Eukaryota; kingdom Metazoa; phylum Chordata; class Actinopteri; order Perciformes; family Percidae; genus Zingel; species Zingel zingel. The sequence goes on along the minus strand of CM042335.1, from coordinate 23,308,981 downwards.
TACTATTGGCCAGGAGTCCATGCTTACGCAAGGTAACGGAACCCGATTTGTTCAGGTCCTATCCCCTGACCAGTCGGCTATCCTAAACCTTAAGTACTCGAGGTCAATGCCTAACCCCAACCAATCGGCTGCTTCGTAGGGCGGGACTTGCCTAGAAGTTACGTGAATCACAACACAGGACTTTCACCCAGGAGACCGGGGGCCGTGTCCCACGTGTCAGGATTCCTAAACCAACGGTCCCGTTGTTCTTTTCCTAAACTCAACGCGTCCGCTATACACGGCCGTCCCGTTCTTCTTTTCCTAAACGCAAACCATTGTTGTCCCACCCACCCACAACCTTTTCCTTATGTTAAGGGGCTGTGTTCATTTCACGGAATTATTCCGAGGGCTCATCACAGAATTTTCGGCGATTCCGTAACACTGCCACAGATTTTGAGTTAAGGGGCCGTATTTTAAAAACTAAATGTTGGCAAGTATGTAGTAGCCTATGCTGATAACTGCGTGTGTGCATGTCATTGACGAATATAGGGAGGACATTCATTTTGTTTTCAACTTCATTTAAGTTCCCCGTTATAGACTAACAGTATTATAACAAACAATATTAAAAATATCCAGTTTATTCCCATTAATTCCCATGGAAAGTTTCCAACTTTGAAAATTCCTGGAATTTTGGCACCCTACGTGGGATCCATAACTACTGACTACTTCTGTCTTTTGACACATCCAGTGTGTGCTATGTTCATCAAATGGTGCAATGCTTTGCAACTTTGGATAGTGTGTTGCACTGTTCACTTTATTATATATATATATATATATATATATATATATATATATATATATATATATATATTTTAAATGTGGCCAATATTCCGACACATGCTGTTGTATGGAAGTAAACATGGAGGCCACTGAAGTCAGCGTTTACGGTTTCATTTCTAAGTCTATGTGCAGTTAGTAGAAGCCAGCGAAAATTGGGGAGCAGATGGTAACGAGGATGAGGAGAAAGAGAGACATTTTTTTCCATGACTGTTTGTGGAGCGATGGCTGCTGCTTCTGTACGGAGGTGGGTGTGGATGAGGAGTTGGGAGCCAGGAGTGGTGGGATGATATGACTTCCGCCAGAACAGAACTGTAACAAATGTCGACCTAGACTGACGGAAAATTTGCAGGAATTCCTATATGACTGTTCAGACTGAGGTCGCACTGCAAAATATCCAATCTGTATCTGATTTAGGAGCACGTAAGAAAGTGACCAAAATCTGAATTGAAAAGATCAGATTGCATGGGATTTGTGCTGTTCACACTGTTCTGAAAAAATTAAAAAAAAACAGATCCAAGTAATGTAGAGCAAGAAAAAAAAAAACATATTTCTGAAACTTTTGCCAGAAGTCTGAACGCGGCGTAAGCTGCCAGTATGCTTAGTTTTCGGTTATTTTAATAGTTACGGACACTCCCTTCTCCCACACATTTCCGCCAGCGTTTAGGGGGGCTGTGCCCGAACAATTTCTGTAACTTTCTGAATCCAGTGATCCAACATTCACACCCACCTCACTCAGTGATTGGCCCGCTGCGTGGAGATGAGAAAGGAGCCTCTCTAGCTCTCTTTGTTTCCTTTCTTCACACTACTATTACTGACACTTTCCATGTGAATAATTGAGTGCAAAACCCAAGAGAGAATGTCTGAGAAAGTGTGCCGTTATCTCCATATTCAAACAATACCCCCCCTCCACTTCTATGACAGTGTGGTTGTTTTGATTTCCGTCGTGGACAGATGACACATCCTTCAAAGTTTTTTTCCAAGACTAACCTGACCCTTCAGCTTAATATATTTATGTATAGTTTCTCTTTTTACATGCCTTTATCTGCTTTTGTTGGATTTTTTTTATTACTATTTACACCTTAACCTTACAAGAGAACTCAACATTTGGTTCATGATCCAATGATCTGACATTTTCGGAAACCGAAAACCTGTACAGACTTTAGGATGGAACACAGAATGTTGTCAACATTTGGGAGGAGCAGGTGCGATTATCGGGGCCGATATTTGGCAATTTGCATATGTTCTGTGTCTGTGTTTTATTTTACAGATAACCGATGAAGTGAATTGTTCAAAAGTGCCCTACCTGGCTCCGCTACAACTCTGTTAGCAGTCTGCAACGCTTGCAATACACTGTTGGCATGTTTAGACTTCAGGAAGATGTTGGTTTTTATGTATTAATTTTTTGGACTGGGTATTATGTTCAAAGTTTCACTTTTATTAGATGATTGCTAAAGCATTTAATCTAAACGTCTGTGTTGGTGTTTGTAACATTCCAAAATCTTAATTCAACTAAAAGACTTTTTTTTTTTTTTTTTTAATAAATCAGTTTCATTACCTACTAATAATCTGTATTGATATTGATCCCGAAAAAAAACATATCGGTCGACCCCTATTACTAAATGATTTGAAAGCATTAAAAAAAAAAAAAAAAAAAAAAAATCAGAAGCAGCTACAACCTGTAAGATACTGTACATCTGATCTAATGGTAACCACAGTGGACGTGTCACATTCAAATGATCCTGCAGCACTGACCCATCACTGGGCTGCATGCCCGCCTGTGTCCTGTATCAACAGCTGAGAGGCTGCTGAGGTCAGCAGCCCCGCCCCCTCACACTGCTCCACACGCTACAAAACAACGAGCACGCATGTCCCAGATAGTCTGCTCGTCGTCCGAGGACACATATGCAGCAGGAGCGCTCGCCCTGTCTCTTTTCACAGGACGCAGAACAGTCTGTGTGTCCATGGCAACACGGCAGCACACGGTCAACTAAAATTTCTGCTTGAAAACAACTGTTCCGTTGAACAACTTATTGAACCCAAAGTATATGCAAAGAGTAAACCACAATTAGCACCCATCTGTGTGGGTACTGGTTGTTCTGGTAATGGAGGAACGGAGCGATTTCTACCTCTGTTTCCAGGTACCACGTATGCCATCGTGAAGAGTGGCAGACGAGACCGAAGAAGAAAGAAAGAAAGAAAGAAAGCAAAGGGGATGCGGGGGGTGCGGGTTTGATCATGCACAACAAAACAAAACAAGCAACGAGTCATTTTGCTGCCTTGCAGTTAAACTGCTGCTCAGATTTTATTGTTGTATGGCACTATAGACTGTTCACGTTACAGCGCTTTACTTAGTTTATAATACTTCTATTTTAGGTATTGAATATATGGTCTATTGGTGAAGTAGCATTGATCACTTTGAGGGGATAAAATAATTGAGCAGAGGCAGGGATATGTAGACCAGAAAGGGGGAATTTCCACGCATCCTCCCTGGCAAATCGCACCCTGTATGTATGTATGTATGAATGTATGTATGTATGTATGAATGTATGTATGTATGTATAAAACACTTAATTTCGTAACAATCAAGTATCAAAAACTGAGGAGGACACGCTGTTGGATGCTGTCCTCCTCTCCTACTCTTTCTTCAATGCCTAACAAATCTATCTCTTTCTCTCCCTGACCCTGTCTTTCTGCTTTAGCAGCACATAGTTGAAGCCTGAAAATATTGTAAACAAATTAATAACATAACTAATTACACTGGTCTACCTGTGGTTCAGGCAGGTCCTCATCCTCAACACGTGCCTCTTACTCAGTGTAAGAGTAAACAAAATATGACATAACATTATATATAATAAGTTTATTTGATTCACAGCTGCTACACATAGCGTTTTGACCTCGACAACCCAACTGCATTTTACCACAAACTTGCGACCAGTTAACTTTCAGGTCGGGTCTCCAACATTAACACACTCAATCGTGGGTTTGGTGTATCTTTACAGCCCTAATTATTATTAAAGAAAATATGCAATTTGACATCATTTTGAACCGTTATTATCACCATATCTGTGTCTGAAACAGTGGAAAAGCTACAGCTACAGGCGGTACCGTGTTCACACATTCAACACAACTACATTATACTCTACATGTGTCTACTAATTCACAGTAGCCGTTAGAAAATATGATATCTTTTTATAGTACACCCTAAAAATATACGGTAGAGGATTAGGGCCACATGTGAAAAAAAAATGTATTAGGTTCAGAGTTTAATCTCAGAATTCTGACTTTAAACTCAGAACTCAAATACATTTTTCACATGTGGCCCTAATCCTTTTCCGTAGGAATAAATCCATAAAATAAAAGAAGAACTTCTGGCAGCTCATTACTCGGACTTTGTCCCGTAATTAAATGTTGTGTGTGGCTACTGTACAGTAAAAATACAGAACATGTTCTGCTATTATAAATTCTCCCAGACACAGCTGCTCAGTTAAAACTTCTGAAATGAAATGTTCTTTAATTCATTTAAACACTTTTTATTACGCTCTGACACTATGACGCCTTTTAAAAACGCTTTGAACACTTTTTTTTGCAACTTTTGACTCTTGCTAATCCGAGTGCTGGTTAATAATTTACAAAATTACTGTTGCTAGGATAACTACGTTGATAACTTACAGTACGTTAGTTGTCGGAGCACAGATAAAAGGTCCCATAATGCAATATGAAATGTACATAAATAGAAATACAACTGTGAATCACATTCTATGGTGAATTTCTGTTAGAATATACAGTCATACAGCTGTTAGGCTAATACAGACATTTCATAGAGTGTATAGTATGGTAAGTAAAGCATCAGTGCTATACTGTGTTAATATGAATACATTTTTGGATCAGTACAGTATTTTCCGTTAAAGGTACAGAGGATATACTGAAAAGCTTCAGATTTTTTCCGTGTTTGGATTAACAGACATGTCCATGAACTTAACGGAAAAAGTACTGGTAATTTTCTGACAGAACATTATCTATCTTTAACATGAACTATCTTTTCTACGGATTCTTTTCTTACAGTGTAGCATGTTCCTCAAAACATAACTCTGGAACCTTTATCAAACCTTCAGAAGGACTTGTTTCTTTAATTTGGCTTCTATAAAATCCTATAGCTTCCTGTTTACATTCAACATGGCGGCCACCGAAGCCCAGCAACCCGTTGATGCCGCTGTCGCTGCTACGTCACCCGGATCGCTGGTCTGATTGGTTGAAGGACTATCCAGTTGCGTACCGAGTCATTTGAACTATGCCCGTTGATCACGTCTCTTGTGCAGTAGAAAATACAGAGCAGACTCCCCAGACTAATGTTCAACCTTAAAAGACTGAGCTTGGTCTGGTGATAGAAAATCCACCAATGGCCACTAATTCAAAACTACTTCAACAGGTGTACCAGGGCTGAGAGTTCACATCTGCTGGAAGAAGTATTCCGATGCTTAGTAAATTAGTAAAAGTACTAATACCACACTGTAAAAATCCTTTGTTACAAGTTAAAGTCCTGAATTGAAAACGGTACTCAAGTAAAAGTGTGTAAGTATCATCAGGAAAACGTAGTTGAAGTATTAAAACATTGTAGAAAGTGTAGCCTAAAGGATCTAAACTGTTGTGTGTTTAATGGTCTAATCATGTCAGCTGGACTTCCAGGCAGTTATATTTTTGGCTAGTTTCATTAATAATCAAACATCAGATTTTATAAACTACATGTGTTCTGTGTGCAGGAATCTGAATGTGTAAAGTAACTAGTAACTAAAGCTGTAACAGATGAATGTAGTGGAGTAAAAAGTACAAAATTTCTCTCTGAAATGTAGCGGAGTATTAGTAGAAAGTGGCATGAAAAGAAAAGACTCAAGTGAAGTACCTCAACATTTGGACTGTATTACAGTACTGGAGTAAATGTACTTAGTTACATTCCACCACTGCAAACAGCTTATATTCTAATAAATCATCATAAGTGATCAGGTAAACATGTTGGTGCAGGTTAGTGAAATCTGGATGGTTTGTTGTCTTAATGCTGCGTTCAAGACAATTTTTAGCCCGTAAATTACGACTTCCAGTCGCTACTCAGGACTTGGTAGCGTTCCAGGCAAAGTAAAGACAAACCCTTCCACCTAGCGGCTACCTAACGTTGACGTTAGCTGACGCTAGCTGATACTAGCGATTTCTAGTCGGCGCGGGGTTCGAATTACGTGGGACCTGAGCTCTCATAGATAGGGAATGAGCTCCCATGAAAGCAGTAAAATCATACACCTGTGGGGGTCTCTGAAAATCATCAGCACCATTATTTAAAATCACAAATAAAGCTATTTTCCCAAACACATGGAGCTCTGAAGCAGACCTGCGCGTCGCTTGGTGTCCACTCTCGCTGTAAAAATAGAGATGAGCAGTCTGAGTCCGTAGTCTGAGCAGCTTCAGGTTTATGGATGCGCTCTGCTGTCGACATGCTGCGGCAGATGTGTCGCGTTTGTGCTCCGTGTATTTCTGCAGTAGTTTCGGTTTCCCACCTCCGATGTAGAGCAGCGTACAGCCACTTCCCTAAACGTTGTCTCATTCAGAGACCAGAGACTCAAACGGGGCTCTGAGTCTGTCAGAAGGTCTGAGATCTACCGTCTCAGCAGAGCAATCACGTAATGCACAGCAGACTATGGTGCAGGTAGACTATTTTCTGAAATATAGTGACTTCATTCTTGTAATAGCCTATTATTACTTTATTTTTCTCAAAATATCACAAGTCCTCCAAATCACAGAGAGCACAGATGAAATATATTTTGAATGTGCACAAAGTTTTGAACATGTGCAGTAATCTTGCTCAAACACATCTGAAATATTACAGTCCAGGGCTTTATTAATCCATTAAAATGAATTCATGTATCATTGAGGTGAATAATTGTCATATGCACAGTTAAGGAGATTACTTCCTCAACAAAAGACACAAAGGAGGAGGGAAGGGTAAATGATGCTAGGCTACATGTGTGCTGACTCAGATATTATTAGAAAAGTCGATCTACAGGAGAATAAATAGCAATACAGAATGTCTGAGAGCCTTATTGTAATATATTCCATTATATTTTTATATTTGGATTGTAATCTATGTTTCCCTTTACATAAAGATATTTTGCATACATTGATTCAGAAAAAGGTAAATAGTTGCATAAAAATTCACCAGAATGCAGGAAATGAAATGTTTATTGCTCAAAATGTGCTGCTCATAGACTAGTTTTTTTTATTTTTTTAAAGAGACCCCCACAAAGATTAAATCATAATTCGAACGCTGAGTCGGCAACATATTTTAAGCTTCATTTAATAAACATAACATGTAGTAGTACACAATCGTATGTGTATTGTTTTGATTATTTCACAGTCTGTGGGTTGGTAGGTAACGTTACCTCAACATTTGGACTTAACTCTCGTCTCTTGTTAACCCGTCGACCGTACAACTTTTTGTTTTTCTGGGTCAACATTTTGACGTTTTTGTCACTTTTATCCACGTTTTCTTGTCACGTTTTCCGATGTTTTTATCAACTTTTTTCTGCGCCTTTTGACATTTTTGGGGATTTTTTCCTTCCTTTTCTGACACGTTTGTCACTTTTTTCAACATTCTTTTATCTTGTTTTTTTTTCCAAATGCTATAAAATTGAATAAAACACCCACATTCAATGAAAGCAGCGAACTGATCATTTATTTTACTTGTAAAGAGCGTTGTAGTGAACCATCCACGTTTTTGGTGACAATGTGGTCTCAAATAAGACCCTCATCATTTGGGACACTCAGTTTTTGGAAAACAATTTGGGACACTAAATTGCACATAAGCCCATTTCTGATATAGAAACTTTTTGAAAATGGGTCAAATTTGACCAGAGGACAACAGGAGGGTTAAGTACATGCTTAGCTAAGTAAATGTACTTTAAGTTACATTCCACCACTGGTGTTCATTACTGTTTTGGAGCTAACCCGGATTGTAAAGTGTTAGCCTATAGATGAGCTAAAGCTCTAAGGTAACGTTAGTCTAACTTTGTTTTTTACATAATGTAATGTTAACGTTTTTCAGCTAAGCAAACATAACCATTCAACATGTGAACGGAGTTTTAACGTCAAAGCAGAGAGGGCAGTCGGGTCCTAAGGTCAGCTCATCAGCTGATCCACGACATTTGGTTTCCTTCCTTCTCTACGTGACACTGTATGCTTACTAACGTTACAACCCGCACAGACTGGAGGACACCTTTAAACTGACGCTACATGGCCTATTCTTCTACAAGGTTAAAGTTTAAGCGGGCATGTTAGTGCCTGGGCTTAACGCTAGATCCACGTAGCAAGAAAAGCCAAGGGAACTGCTGAGAGAGAGCCAAGCTTTCGCCTTGTTTTCAGGGAACTTTTTTTTTTGTCTTTGACGTTACCTTGCTGAAAACCTCCAGGTCTTCGTCCTCGTCCAGGTCCAGCATGTGTCCCGAGAAGTCCGCGGGGACCGTCTGTCCGCTCATCTTACTTCCAAACTGTTGAAACCAACTGAGCTCATCGGACAAACCTGAAAGGTAAAAAAAAAAGCACAACTTCAGAGCGGCGGAAAGATACCGAGAGCGAGCGAGAACAGCACTTCCGCTAACAGATTTTCGAAGTAAAAGCCGTCTCTACGTGTGGGAGCCATAAAGTCAAGTCAACTTTATTGTTTAAATCTCTTTATTTTATTAGGTAGGTTCCATATTCACAAAGCAAAATCTTCCAAATCAACACCATGTTTTAAACTATTCCAGTTTGAAACTGGCATTCTTTGAGTCTCGAACAATAAGAAATAAATAAGAAAGGTATTTTAATAACTGATATCTACTCAAAATTCTTTAATTAAGAACTCCTGCTGTCATAATCATTCATGAAGTTTGCAAGTATGTCACTTCTTTACCTATGTATTTTTTTTATTTGTTTCTGTTTAAATTATTACTTTCATACTTACTTTCATATTATATTATTTCACTTAGTTATGTATAGTTTTATGTTTACGGACTGTGATGGCTGAATATTTGTAAATTTAATTCTAAATAATAAAAAAACAACTTTATTGTCAATTCTGCAATATGTCTCAGACATACAGAGCAATTGAAAATACGTTTCTCTCCGACCCATGGTGCAACAAGGACACGTACAACAAGTAAGTAATATATAAAATAAATGTAAAAAAAAAAAACATTAGTAATATATAAACAAACAAAATAAAAAACACAAGTAATATGTACAATCCGGTAATAAATACCAAATAGTGCAAGCAGTATAGAAAACTGAAGATATTGAAAATGTGCAATATAAAAAGGACGAGTTCATATTGTACCTTTGTTTCTTTTCTTTTGTTTATATAGTGAACATTAAAGCATAAGCAGTTTTATGAATGTAGAGAAAAAGAAAAAAATCCAAGGCACTCTGCTTCAAAATTACTTAAAAAGCATTTATTTTACTGGCTATTTCATGATAGAACATTTAAAAGACATTGGGAAAAGCAACCCACGCGTAGCGGCACTGACAGCCTTCTTCAAATGTTCTATCATGAAATAGCCAGTAAAATGAAGGCTTTTTAAGTAATTTTGAAGAAGCGTGCCTTGGATTTTTTCTTTTTTCTCTACATTCAATTGAATTTCCGACTCCAAAGAGCACCTTCAAGCATTTGAATGAACTTTCTGAGCACCCTATACTTTTTTGTCTTTCCAAGATAAGCAGTTTTATGTTTGTTCACTGAGTGGAGCATTGACACCGGAAATGCATCCAGGTAACAAACAGCCACAGGTACAGGTGTGTGGCAACAGGGAAAGCAAACAGCTTTTTACCGTGTCAGCGTGGCGTATTGTTTGATTTGTGTTTAACTGGGAAGCAGAATGAAACTTACCTGAAATGCTGCCGTGGTCCTGCTCAACGCCCTACTACGCCCTGCATCGCGCTACGCCCTGAACTGCTACAACTATTATTTCTAATCCTAGTTCCATTATCTATATTGTTACTATAAGTCCCGCTCCTCATCATTCCAACTGCTATAATGATTATTTGATTTGATTTTATTAGGATCCCCATCAGCTGATGCAGAACATCAGCTACTCTTCCTGGGGTCCACACAAAACATAAAAACATTACAACAGATAAGACGTTTTCAGACAATGCAGCCACATATATATAAAAAATTTAAAAATAAGAGCAGTATAACAAGCATTATTCCTTCTTGCAAATATTACTATACATATTCCTCTCCATAAACTCTTATAAATATTACACTAAATACATATGCACTGAATATAAAACAGTTCAATCTTACAACATCTTTGTATGCATATGAATATTCCTATACATAAAAAGTACAAAAGTAGTCATACAATATGGTTACAGGCTTAGGGCCATTAGATGTTGCTTTACTTGTTTTTTAAAGCTTGATTTATTGTACGCTTTGGCAATCTCAGCCGGAAGTGAGTTCCATGCAACCATCCCTCGATACAATACTGTTCGTTGCATTGATTGTGTTCTGGATCTAGGAACTTTAAAAAGACCTCTGGTGGCATGGCTGGTGGGGTATTTATGCGTGTTAGAGCTGAATGTAAGTTGACTATACAAATAATTAGGAATTTTCAATTAATTAATATGTCTAACAAAAGCCAGTAGTGATGCTGATTATGAATCCTATTTCTCTATATCTCTATATATGTATCAGTGTCTCTGTGTCCAAACCGGAAGTGGTAGGTGGCCGACCCCTAAGAGCCAGGGTCTGTCCGAGATTTTTGTCTGTAAAAAGGACGTTTTTCCTCGCCACTATTGCACCAAATACTTGCTCGTGGGGAATTGTTGGGTCTTTGTAAAGTATAGAGTGTGGTCTAGACCTCTTGTTATGATTTTATACTGACACAACTGAAATATACCTGTGCTACGGTGAGCATGCACCGTCATTAAATAAATGGGTCCCCCACACTCCAAGTTATTTCATGTATTTGGACGTGTGTCTATTTCTATAGTCTACTGGAACCACTGAGAGCAATGCGTTAAATTTCTCTTTCGTGTACACATACTCGGCCAATAAAGCAGATTCTGATAAGTGATTATAAATGTATATATTTTGAAACAGTTTCTAGATTTAATCCAAATATTAAACTTTTCACTTTGATGTGACTTGTGGAACCTTAAAAATACTCAAAGATGAAATTGATTAAAATCTGATTCTGAAATAAGAATGGTTAAAGTTATTCAAATTATTTTTTTGGGATGCCTGTCTTTCGTGGTTCTCTGCATTTATCATTTAAAATGATTCGTCAACATATTCATTACTCATGTCCTGTCTTTGTTCTTTGCATTGCTGTGTATATCACAACTATCATGTATTTGTTGGTCCGTTCCTTTTTGCAAAACTTTTAAAACAAAACAATGGAGGCTTTTATTTTGACAATGAATCTGGGTACTTCCGGTATATTGTTTACTTTTGACGCAGCTAAGTTGCTATGCGCGCAGATGCGGAAGGGTCAGAGCAGAAATCACTCTCAATGATTCAGCTGGGAGGAACAGAGTAGAGCGCTTTAGTTTTAACACCAGAATATAAAACCATGGTGGACATGTTCTGTACTGTGACATCCCATTAAAGTAAAAATACTAATAGGTATCAATAAATAGCCTAATGATTCATGTGAAACAAAGAAGAGAAAGAATGCCATGCATGCAGGCCACATTTCTGCTCTCAGAGGGGGAAGACAAGCCTCCAAACTGTCCTACAGGCCAGTTTGAGATGTGCTGGGACTTCATCCAAAGTAGACAAGAGTAGAGTAAGGGGGGTGATCAAACAGCGCCTAAAGTCGAACTGCTCATAGTTTCGAGGAAGCATGGGAAAGACGGGAGGAAATCATGGGAGGAGAGAGGCAACGAGGAAATGTGATTTTAGAGCGATGAGACGTCCTTTCCTCTAGGCCAGAGATCTTCCAACAGGGGGTGCTCAAAATCACTATAAATATGTCTGAAAATATACATTTACGTGAATCCGACATATTATTAGCGAAGATAAATCGGCCTATTCGTAAAAAAAACAACAACCTCAACACTGATGATAGACTTAATGGCCTTACAGGTAAGCTTGATTTATAGTCCTGCAGAGGCTCCACGCAGAGCTTTCGCCGTAGCCTATGTAAGTGGCCGGTTTCTTACAATGCAGATCCACCTGGCCTTGCAACGCTTCTGTCGCACAGCGCTCCACTTGAAAAAATGCTGCGCGTCAAAAAAGCTGGCCGATGGCCATCTTTATGCAAATGAATCCGTTGAACGCGATGCAACTATCCAGTAGAAGTAGACGAAAATCTTTCAAGCTGACCTTTGTCGATCTGAAATGAAGACAGATTCAGCAACTGCATGGCCTATTTCTCGTTTAAAATGTTTTCAGAAACACGTTTCTGTGAACTACTTTCGTAAAATACTAGATCGTATTCTCAACGAGCCGCCATGACAGTCGGTTTGAAATTCTCGAACAACCAGACCCACGTGACGCGTTCGTCCAATCAGCTGCCGGTCAAGGGCGTGGAACATCAACCATGGATGTATGACGTCGCGACACCACGCTTCAGTCGTGTTGCCAAATTGGATCTGTACTGTTATACTTGTGCGTTGGTGTGTGCGTCGAGCCGGCATCTGTGTGTGTGTGTGTGTGTGTGTGTGTGTGTGAGAGAGAGTGACGGTGATTAGCGTTCTGACCACGGTGGGAAAGGTAGCCACTATGGTAGCCATCCACAGATACAGTTGAGTTTAAGGTATCAGTGTGCCTTCCACATGTATGTTTGACATTAAAGCATGATGATATATGAATATGTACATAGTAGCTTACAGTAGTATTGTAGGGCACCATAAAAGGTATGTGTATAGGCTTTAGGCCACCCTATTGTAGGCCCAGTTTATTATGCAACTCAATTTTATACAATATACTGTATGTAGTAGGTGGTCGTCTCTCTTTCAGGTTAGGGGTCCTAAGACCCCTGCTTTATGGGACATCCCAGTTCCCTTATTTGATAGCTCCTTGCTCCTCAGTCCTTACTCCTCCGTCCTTAGCTGAACCGGAAGTTGTTCTGTCCCTCCTTTGTGAAGGCCGTCTCAAAGCTCTTATTTCTAGGGATCATCGAGGAGCTGTAGGCGAGGATACACGAGAGCAGCCTTTCGTGGAAGCCGTGCAGCTGAAGGAGTTGCTAACTCCGCCCATACTGACGAATTCATGCGACGCTTCAGAGGAGAGTACATCTCAGCCCACTAAAAACACATTTGCTCGTTTTCCTCTCTCCTACAATGATTTCCTCGCGTCTCTCCGGTGCCTCCCCGGTGGGAGGAGCTAAGACGCAAGGAAGGGAGGCAAGTGGAGGACTCGAGGAGGCGATTTAATCGACATGAGATGCAGCGCTTATTTCTACCCCGAGGAGCGAGGATGGAGGAGGGATCTCTGAGGAGCTATGTTACAGCATTCACGCATAATACTGGACCAATTTCAATTTCCTATCAGTAACTTACACACAACAACTTAGGAAAATAGGGTCCAGGTTGAAAAAAATGGTAGTTACCCTTTTTAAAGTCTTAAATGTGACTTGGTGAAACCTGTAGAAACTGTGTTACATAGTCAAGCTATAATGAAATATCTCCAGTATAATAGGTTGTGAAGGACAGTGGGCCAGTCTGAGGCGTGAAACCCAGTGGTGTAGTCTGTGTCATACGCGTATACGCAGTACACCCACTAAGAAAGCTCCAGGATTTCCATATACCCACTTAAAAATGCCCAATGACAAGCATCAACATACTTTCCATTATATTTTTGATATATTTTGAATTGCCATCTGTGTTTTTCTTCTTCACATAGGCTAAATAAAGGTATTTCCACCGTAAATTGGTGCATAAAAGTGTAACCGAATACAGGAAATGAAGTCATTGATGCTCAAAACTTTCCTTTGGGAGGACACCCTGACCCACCCATTATGATATGGCCCCCAACTCCCCCAAATGCAGATTCTGGCCAATATACAGTACAGTACAGTATACCCACTACAATACATTAGACGACACCACTGGTGAAACCCTGCCCTGATCTCAACCTGTGAATATTGCCAGTGCTGCTGACTGCTCCAGCTCACCTATGAAAAGCTCATTTCATGCTCGGCCAGCCCAATGCACCTGAAACAATATAATGTATTCCTGTATATTTTGTCAGAGCAAGAATTGCTATCACCTTCAGCCTTGTCAACACACGGCTGCGCAGTCAAACTCTCTGTCGCCTCCAGAACTCAAATAACTGTCAGAACACAGAGTGAGAGTGCAGGCTAACACGAGGGAGCTGTGTACAGATGGAACATGCATTTGCATAATGTGATCATAATCTGTTATTTACTGCAGCGTGGCTCGGCCGGGCCAGGCTGCACTGGCACACAAGATGTCACTGTTGCACAAGCCATGCAGTGTGTCACGCCTCAGTCCGTCCACGATACGTGCATCCTGCTCATCGATCACAGGCTGCACTTCCCTCTCTCTGTGCTTATCAGCACCGCTGCTGCCTCACGTATTCCCCATTCCTTCACTCCACAGCAAACACTGCTCCTCAAAGAAGAGAAGAAAAAAAAAGATTTGCTTTTCGAGGCTGAAGTAGCCAGAGATTTGTCCCTTCTTCATTTATTTCTGAAAAGAGAAAAATAAGTCCTTTGTTGATCTTATTTTGTAATTTGTTCTATATTCTCCAAACATACTGCACACACTGCGAGGATGCAGCCAAATTATACAACATAGCCGTATCAGAATCAGAATCAGAAAGCCTTTATTGTCATTGCATAAGAATACAACGACATTAGTTGTGGCACTCAGGCGATGCATTCCAACATTAAAAACCTAAAAACACAAGACAAAGGACATTCAGTGGGATAAAAATGTGATAAATAAATAGATAGATACATATAAAAGTATATCAACATGTAAACATTCCCCTTCGCTGTCCTCATCCTTACCCCATAACATCAAAGAGAATGTATCTAATCCAGGAGAGTATTCAGATTAAAAAGAAAACTAAACAAATAATTGAAAAAAATACAAACGGTGCTATGTTCAGTTATGTTATTTCCTCCCATCGCATACACACCCTTATAATGAACAATTCCAAAAACAACCAGCAAATCAAAATCAATTTTGCAAAACACATTTCACCAACACATGGTGGATGAATGGTGTGTTTAGCTTCATGCGTTCTTCTTTTCTTTTGGTATTGATATTTCAATACAAAGTGTGTCACAAATAATTGTATCCATTAAGTATGGCCAAGAGTAACGTGTCTGCAGCAGAGGTGGGGGTGGGGGGGGGGGGGGGGGGGGGGGGGTTATAAGGAGGAAATGGTATGTAAACTTTGTAGATTAAATATCAATGAAAAGACTTGAAAAGAAATATGTCCATGTGAATGCAAGGGGTATCCACAGCGCAGCTAACGCTTATTTATTTACCGGTTAATGAATATGATATGCTATTGTTGGTTTATTATCAATAGGCATAATTTGCTAGTAAGCTCTTTCCATTTTAAGTAAACTATAGAGTGAAAGACACCATTCACAAATCCATGAGTAATGTTTTTAGAAGCGTTGTTCAGGTTGTTCCAAACAAGGATGTTGGTCCACTTCTTCATTGGAAGAAGAATTTTGATACAAGAGATTCTTCCAATAAATTGGGGAAAAACTAATTCTGGGAAAGAAAGATCATTCTTGATCGAGGAAGATTGTGTTGAGAAATGTAAACAAATGAAATTGGCAACAGTTCCAGTTTTGATGATTTCAAATATCTAAAATGTCAGAAAAGCTTCAACAAAAATATCCATATGAATAAAAGAATAATAAGAAAATCCTTGGTTCTTTAATAAGGGTGGCGGGGGTGGTGTCTCCCGTTGTATCGATTGATCCCGATAAAGCAAAGCTGTGGATGATCAACTACACTGACTGTCAAATTGTGCCTTTCTTGGGAATCAATGATGTTTTACTCCCAGCTCACTTGTCAATGTGTTATTGCGCTGCTCGCTCAAACATCACCAATTATTCCTAATGGACAGAAGATAATCAATACTTATCGACCGGCTCCCTCTCCTCTACAGTAACAATTACTGCTAGTCTTCCACTTGCCTGGGTCACACTGTTCAGTCTGCACTCAGCGCACGTACACATACTCGCATATGCACACACACAGCGCCGCTCTAATTATCTATTCAAACACTCTACGGGATATTTTTTCTGTATTTTCTCTCTAAATGCACAGTGCCAATGGCATTACAAACAATGTGTCGTTCCACTTTTGGCATTTTGCAATTCAAAGCAATGCGAGCACTGCCTGAGCGGAATACTGAGGAGCAGAGAGGCGTTCCAGCCAGCAGCATTAACATACAGGAAGCCATTATCACATCTGGCCTTTGCAGCTAACAGGAAGGCTGCTGAGTGTGTGTGTGTGTGTGTGTGTGTGTGTGTGTGTGTGTGTGTGTGTTTACATGCATGTTTCAGTTTGATTGCACGGTTCTACCTTTTGTGTGTTAATTATTTTCATGCATGCACGTGTGTTCAAATATATTCATCTACATGGGTGCATACTGTGTGTGTGCGTGTGTGTCTATATGCATGAAGCAGATGCCATACATGCTTGTATGTGGCATGTGTGTGTGTGTGTGTGTCTCCCTGTCCCCCACCTTTCAGATTAGAGGCTTCTGTAATGGTTCTACAAAGGTCAGGGTTTTTCAGTGGTTGGGATGTAGCGGCAGGCCGTGTTTAAAGGTCACCATGCCACACCATTGCATTATCTCCCTGCCATTTCATACCAGTTTGTCTGTCTGATTGATTTAAAAAAATAATGCCACACCTCCTCTAAGGCTCAGTGTGGCTGCTTTTTCTTCCACAGTGAAGGCAGGGAGAAGGTAGAAGGATTGGGGTGGGGGGTGTTAGACCGGAAGAGACATCTAGTTTCTATCTGATGGCAATGATGACGAGGGCTCGGCGCCATACGGGTGGCTGGGTTTGTCTGTGATGCTGTGCGTGTGCGCTGCATCAGAGCAGGTGTAGAAATCTAACGTCACGGCGGTCGGCGCTCTGGCTTTAACAGGTGCTAGTAAATAGAGTGGCAGTGCAGCCAGGCCCAGATCTAGGCATAGGCATTCAAGGCACTTTCATGCTACACACTGGTTATAGAAAATAAGCTGAACACATTCTGGCGAGATCGTTGTGCTTTGCTACGCTGTGACAAGAGTGTGCGAATTCAATTCAGTTCAAATTTATTTATAGTGTCAAATCATAACGGGAATTATCTCAGGACACTTTACAGATACAGAGTAGGTCTAGACCACTCTATAATGAAACATAATGAAACAATACTAATTTATTTAGCTAGCTATCTTGTTAGGAGGCTCAGTTCAGCATCATCTGTATTAGAGAAAAGAATCACTTCATCTGATGTTTAAAGTGAATAAAATTGTTCTCCAGCCTACTTACTGGAGTTCCATAACTAACGTTACACAAGTACAATGTTGTATGTATTATCTTTGTCCCCTTAAATAATTGCTCTTAACGCTCCTGTTGTCCTCGGTCGGATTCCGTCCTTGTCGTGAAACAACGGACCAGAGCTTTACTCTCGCAAGGATCCTGGGAGTATGCCCACCGGTCTACATGTGCTTTGTGGATCTGGAGAAGGCGTTTGACCGGGTCCCCCAGGAGATACTGTGGGAGGTGCTGCGGGAGTATGGGGTGAGGGGGTCCCTTCTCAGGGCCATCCAATCTCTGTACGACCAAAGCGAGAGCTGTGTCCGGGTTCTCGGCAGTAAGTCGGACTCGTTTCAGGTGAGGTTTGGGATTCCACCAGGGCTGCGCTTTGTCACCAATCCTGTTTGTAGTATTTATGGACAGGATATCGAGGCGTAGTTCGGGGTGGAGAGGGGTTGCAGTTTGGTGGCCTGTGACCTTCAGCGCTCACTGGATTGGTTCGCAGCCAAGTGTGAAGCGGCTGGGATGAGGATCAGCACCTCTAAATCGGAGGCCATGGTTCTCAGCAGGAAACCGATGGAGTGCCTTCTCTGGGTAGGGAATGAGTCCTTACCCCAAGTGAAGGAGTTCAAGTACCTTGGGGTCTTGTTCGCGAGTGAGGGGACAATGGAGCGGGAGATTGGTTGGAGAATCAGCGCAGCAGGTGCGGTATTACATTCAATTGATCGCACCGTTGTGACGAAAAGAGAGCTGAGCCAGAAGGCAAAGCTCTCAATCTACCGGTCAGTTTTCGTTCCTACCTTCACCTATGGTGATGAAGGCTGGGTCATGACCGAAAGAACAAGATCCAGGGTACAAGCCAAAATGGGTATCCTCAGGAGGGTGGCTGGCGTCTCCCTTAGAGATAGGGTGAGAAGCTCAGTCATCCGTGAGGAGCTCGGAGTAGAGCCGCTGCTCCTTTGCGTCGAAAGTGTTTTTGGGTGTTTTTGGGTGTTGTATTAAACTTTAAGGCATTTGAAAAAAAAAAAAAAAAAAAAAAGATAAAAGAACATTGAAAAAATCATCAAAATCATCAGAAAAAGTGCCAAAAAAACTTGGATAAAAGCAAAAAAAATGCTGAAAAAGTGCCAAAAACATCGTAGGGAAAGCGACAAAAGTGTCGGAAAAGACGACCAAAAAGTTTTAATTTTAAATTTTGACCAAGGAAAAACCAAAAGTTGCTTGTTGGTCGATGGGAAGACAACACAAAGGTCAAGAAATGTTATGTTTACTGTCCCCTCCCCCCCCCCATCTGTTACATGAAATGTCAGCCATGGTATCGGTCGACCACTAGTTTGGGTTATGAAGCGCTTAAACTGGGCTTGAATTATTTTTATATGAGCTCCAAGTTGGTGACATGGTGATCATGGCTCCGTTTGTTCCAGGAGGTTTATAGGTCTTTACTACTATGTCTTTTTCATTTGAGAATAAATAGTCATTCATCTGGTCAATATTGACTGGGCCTTTAACGCTCAGATACCTAAGGTCATTTTTACAGTTCATTGTCCGTCTGGTTTTATTTTCTAAAAAAGCTTGTAAAACATCAACCCTGTTGTCTACAGTCAATTTATGAACATCATTTTTTTTCAGGAAAAACTGGGCTATTAGAATATTTGTGCTGCAGTGAGGTCACTTGAATGTAAAAAAAAGGTTATATGACCTTAAGACAGGGCGAGGCACGTTTCATTCCAATCCTCCCACAGCAAAATGATGAAATGGTTTGATCTGACATACATACAGCAACAATAATAAACACATCGACTATGTGTCGATATAATAGAGGAAGCTCATTATGTGAGCGGTGGATTGGACCACAGCTGATGCTTAATAAAAGAAGTATTGACAAATGGATGCATTGGTGCAACCCTCCACTCACCAGATAACTGGCACAGTATCGGGATCACCAGCAGCATAATAATCAGATCAACAATCCCCAGGTCTCCTTCAACAATGGCTTATGTAGATCACTGCTGTCAAACTGCTTTATTACACACTGTCTCAGGCATTAGACTACACTGGCCCAAGTGGCTTCTTGCTAAGACAAAATGGGAAATAAAATCAAAGCAAACTGAAAACATTCACTGTGACTGTTTGCCCTGTACCACGTTCCAAAATGACTAGAGTAGAAAAGCATTACTGACAACTATGGCACAACTCTGATGTGTGTCAGTTACCAATGTTTTTTTTTCCCTCCTCTCCATCAATCCATCCTTTCTGTGTAATGCTGACTGAATGCTGAATGCTCTTGTCCAGGAAATTGCTGCTAACGGTGATAGGCAGCGCCAAAAACATGTTCCACTTAAAGAGAGAGGAGAGAGACCGACACAGAAAGAGATTAAATGGGGGAACTTGGCCACCTGGATGAATGCAGGGACTGAATAATTAAAAATCAATTTACCGTCAAAAAGCTTTGCCTTCTAATTAGGACAGCATGCAGACCAGAGGGGCTTTTCTGTTGAAGGGCACCACTTTCCTCCTTGCACATTGTTTCATATTTGTGTGTTAATGTGTTCCACCCTAGCTGTCCCATTGTTTTTCATCCTCTGCTTACATACCCTCATAATGATAATGCAGCGGTAAATAGTGTATTATTCAGAAAATGGAGTAGTACAATAGGCCTAAATGTATCCGCCAAATGGAGAGCCATTTGGTTTGATTCTCAGCAGTGTGCAGCGTCTTTATTCTGATGACAGTGTATCATACAGCATGTGTAAATGACAAATGATTGAATCCTCATGTTTTTATGACTACACTGTAAGAAAAAATATCCGTAGAAAAACGGCAGAAAACTACCAGTACCTATTCTGTTAAGTTTACGGACATTTCTGTTGATACAAATACGGAAAATCCTCTAAATTTAAGTATATCCTATGTACATTTAACGGACATTTCTGTTAATCCAAAAATCTAAATACGAAAAAAAAAACTGTGAAAAATCATTACAGAAAGTTCCTTCATATTAACACAGTATATTAGCCCATATTACTACAGACTTTTCTAACAGTGTACAGATGTTGCACGACTAAAACAACTTTTGAACGTACACGTTCCACCAAAACAAGCTCCTTCCAGAGGCTATTTTGCAGAGGCACCATGGCTCCGTCCGGCGCTTAGCGCCACCCATAACGATTGTGATTGGTTTAAATAAATGCCAATAAACCAGAGCACGTTGTTCTCCCATCCAGGAATGCTGTGTGGACTAGCTAGACCCTCCTCTGCAGATCTGGCAATGCGAGACTATCATCAAAACAATACCAATACCAACCTGTAGGGAAAGTGCCAAATTTGTATGCAAAATGTGTCACAATCTGACAATCTAGTTTTTGATTCAAAAAAGAAGATTGGCACAGTTTCCCTGAGCCTTTTTGATTGGATGACCCAAATGGCCTTTCCTGGAGCATGTTGTAGAGCTTTAGCTCAGCACAATCGTGATTCTGTTGTTTGTTCCATCCTTTAACTTATACAAGGAATATTGCAGCCTCTATCGGCCACTGTAGGAGCTTCTAGCCTGGTTTATTTAATTCATGTTTTATGTTGTGTGGTCTATTCCTTTCTTTCCATTGAAACACTGCCATGAGCACAGCTGTCTGGGCTTCAGTGTTGTCTTCTGCTCTGCCCACCACATTGACTGAGAAACAACCCAGCAGACAGAGGTCTATCCGTCAGACAACAGAGACTTCCTGAGCTGCCAGTGTGGCCACCCACCTACTGCATGATAGTGTAGTGGGGGCATGGAATATATTTACACAAATTGAAATAATTTACTCACCAGAGGTCTTTGTTTATCAATCAGGGGACAGTTTCAGTTTAATGATAATATCTCATTAGAATGAATATTGTGGACCTGCTAAATATGGACGGTCTAACCGTGGTTTAAAACAAAGGAGCCGGGTTTTTTCAGCTCCATCTGTATGCAATACTCATATGTCAATAAGTCCCAATATCTCTGAGGCTATTCCTTCATGGCATGCCTACATGTAAAAAATGGCCGCAAACTGATTGGGCATATTCCAAAGTTGCAAACAGTTTAGTGTGAAATTCCCTAGCTCTTTGTGTTTCCACAGAATATGTTGTTAGTTTCTGCGCTGCGACGAAAGGATATGTACTGGTAGTCACATGTAACTGACAATGAATCTTGCATAGTATGCCAGTTTCCTTTTGTGACTACATTCTAGTATCTACCAGCTTATAGTAACACGTGAGCATATTTTAGATGTTACTGTGTAACTAGTCTTTCATTGCCAGATCTCCACAGCACTGTGGAGGAAGGTCGGACTAGTCCACACAGCATTGTGGATGGGAGAAAAACGTACTCTGGTTTTTTGGCATTTCTTGAAACCAAAGACAATTGTCTTGGGCGGCGCCAGGGTTAAAGATAAAGCATTTTGGACATTATTTCAGCTTGGTACCCAATTTAATCTTAAAATAGACACTTGAATGATAAAGAAATAACAGGTTGTGAAAAAAAAAAATCACCCTATGCGCTTGAGAAAACGAAAAAATAGTTGATCCTCTACACATCTTTGGCAATTTCTGCTATTTTTGTCCAGGAATAGGGTTAATATGTTGTCAAATGTTAAAAAATAACCATTCCATTAAATTCCTGGGGTCAGAATTGTATGGAAAAATGTGTTAATTTGTCTCTGTATGTTGTTTACTTCAAATGTTATGCCATTTTCTATATAATTCTTTGATTTTTCGGGTTCCGGTCGGGTGCAGCAAAGGGTTAAAAATTAAGCCTTTGGGATATTATTTCAGCTTGGTACCTGGCAGATTCTGAAAATAGACACATTAAGGATTTTAAAAAAAAATCAGGTGGCATAAAATAGCCGGGGGTGCGCGTGGACCCCTTTTTCCATCTAGACTAAAGGACATCCGGCGGAATGTCCTGTGGCACCTTAGCAATTCCGGAAATGGAACGTCGTGGATATAGACTACTGTGTAACTGGCATTACTGAGTCAGATTGTTATTTGTAGCCACAGTGGCCTCTGTTCAGTAAACGTGACATATTCTTGCTTTAAAAGATAATTCATTAGTTTTCCTATTGTCAACAAAATCCATGAACCGACCACAACCAACAACGTGTTAGTCCGTCTCGCCATACTCTCTGACTTCCTTTCTGTGGCTTTCTGTTCCAAGCCCATTCGTTCCTTCTGGAGACGTTAATCTTTAAAAACAGATCACGAATATACTAGAGTTATTCACAGTAGTTTCCTAAAAAAAATTCCCTAAACGGCTGGTCACTGTAGTTTTTTTTAATCAAGCGATACTCAAATAGGAGGAAAATGTTCTTTTCTTTTTAACATCAGTGGAGCTCTATGGCAGGAGAAGATGGAAGAAGATACAGTGGGGCAAAAAAGTATTTAGTCAGCCACCAATTGTGCAAGTTATCCCACTTAAAAAGATGAGAGAGGCCTGTAATTTTCATCATATGTACACTTCAACTATGAGAGACAAAATGAGAAAAAAAATCCAGAAAATCACATTGTAGGATTTTTAATGAATTTATTGGTAAATGATGGTGGAAAATAAGTATTTGGTCAATAACAAAAGTTCATCTCAATACTGTGATAGTGAGCAGGGAAAAGAGGACCCAAACACAGAGAGAGGCAGACAGGCAGGAGGTGGTAGAACTTCAGGGTTTAATATAACAAAAAACGGCAGTACAGAGACTGGAAAACTCACAAAGTCCAGCAGACAGAAAACAGAAAAACAACAGCAAGGGGATGCAAAAGATACACAAACTGACACAACTGGCACAGGGATACAAATGCAGGCACAACACAAGGCAAAACGAACTGAGAAGAAACAAAGGAAATACGGGGGTTAAATACAAGAGGTAATGAACAAATGAGGAACAGGTGGTACAACAGGTGAAACACGTTAGGGTGGGGCAGGACAATCAACAAAGGCGGGAAAACAAAGTAAAGCTAGACATGACAGGACAGAACACAGACTATCAAAATAAAACAGGAAGCAGAACATAAACAAGGAAACACAACTAAATACACAGACCACAGTACACAGGACAGATAAACAGGGAACAGAAAAAAATCCAGAATAAATATGCTAACATAGGAAATGTACAGAAATAACTAAACCAGGCAACAAAATGAAATAAAACAAGCAACATAATAGACAAAATACAAGACCAAAATACCAAACCATAACAAATACTTTGTTATATACCCTTTGTTGGCAATGACAGAGGTCAAACGTTTTCTGTAAGTCTTCACAAGGTTTTCACACACTGTTGCTGGTATTTTGGCCCATTCCTCCATGCAGATCTCCTCTAGAGCAGTGATGTTTTGGGGCTGTCGCTGGGCAACACGGACTTTCAACTCCCTCCAAAGATTTTCTATGGGGTTGAGCTCTGGAGACTGGCTAGGCCACTCCAGGACCTTGAAATGCTTCTTACGAAGCCACTCCTTCGTTGCCCGGGCGGTGTGTTTGGGATCACTGTCATGTTGAAAGACCCAACCACGTTTCATCTTCAATGCCCTTGCTGATGGAAGGAGGTTTTCACTCAAAATCTCACGATACATGGCCCCATTCATTCTTTCCTTTACACGGATCAGTCGTCCTGGTCCCTTTGCAGAAAAACAGCCCCAAAGCATGATGTTTCCACCCCCATGCTTCACAGTAGGTATGGTGCTCTTTGGATGCAACTCAGCATTCTTTCTCCTCCAAACACGACGAGTTGAGTTTTTATTAAAAAGTTCTATTTTGGTTTCATCTGACCATATGACATTCTCCCAATCCTCTTCTGGATCATCCAAATGCTCTCTAGCAAACCTCAGACGGGCCTGGACATGTACTGGCTTAAGCAGGGGGACACGTCTGGCACTGCAGGATTTGAGTCCCTGGCGGCGTAGTGTGTTACTGATGGTAGCCTTTGTTACTTTGGTCCCAGCTCTCTGAAGGTCATTCACTAGGTCCCACCGTGTGGTTCTGGGATTTTTGCTCACCGTTCTTGTGATCATTTTGACCCCACGGGGTGAGATCTTGCGTGGAGCCCCGGATCAAGGGAGATTATCAGTGGTCTTGTATGTCTTCCATTTTCTTATAATTGCTCCCACAGTTGATTTCTTCACACCAAGCTGCTTACCTATTGCAGATTCAGTCCTCCTAGCCTAGTGCAGGTCTACAATTTTTTCTGGTGTCCTTTGACAACTCTTTGATCTTGGCCATAGTGGAGTTTGGAGTGTGACTGTTTGAGGATGTGGACAGGTGTCTTTTATACTGATAACAAGTTCAAACAGGTGCCATTAATACAGGTAACGAGTGGAGGACAGAGGAGCCTCTTAAAGAAGAAGTTACAGGTCTGTGAGAGCCAGAAATCTTGCTTGTTTGTAGGTGACCAAATACTTATTTTACCGAGGAATTTACCAATAAATTCATTAAAAATCCTACAATGTGATTTTCTGGATTTTTTTTCTCATTTTGTCTCTCATAGTTGAAGTGTACCTATGATGAAACTTACAGGCCTCTCTCATCTTTTTAAGTGGGAGAACTTGCACAACTGGTAGCTGACTAAATACTTTTTTGCCCCACTGTATATCAGGCTTTGATTCCTAAACACATGTTAGTTGGCATCACTCCATTGTTTTCCTGGATGTGCACATGAGCTAGTGTTACAATGAGGTTGAAAATGTTGGCTTTTAGTGAAATGACTTGACAACAATGGGCTGGATTGCTCAGAAATTTGGTACATACATCCAGATGAACTCTAAAGACAGTGTTGATACCCTGGATTTTCCTTTGGTGCCATCAATAAGTCCAAGTTATCCTGTGAAATATCTCAACATCTACTTTACAGAGTAGAATCAAATGACATGGCTCCTAGACTATCCTTGTCTGGTCGGTCACAGGATGGATTCAAATACAACTCAACGGGCTACCCAGTTCTAGACATGTATTGTACCAAGTACAATCAGAGGCAACATTGTACAATGCGCTAAACCAAAAACAGGCAGAGAAAAAAAAATGGCAAAGGTTTCAACATCAAGAAACACGAGGAAGGAATGCTAGAACTATGTCACTGTGGCAGGTCTGTAGTCAAGTCCAAGACCAGGACTAGTCGAGACCGAGTACAAATGAGAGACAGTCTACACTAATCGAGACAGAAAAAAACAAATCCTCTTCAAGACCACTCACTTACCTGTTCATAGTTTGTCATGTGTGAGACAGTATGTCTTCTATTTTAAGATGATCGTTTTGCATTATTTTAATTATTAAAAAGTAGGATCAAATTAGGCCATATTATTTACATAGGTATACCAATTTCACTTAAGTAACATAAAGCTGTGAAGTGCAACTTTACATATTAGATGTTGAGTCTTTTTATTCTGGTGTAACAAGAACATTGTGGACTGCCGATGGAAAATGTAACAAATAACAAGCCACACGTGTCACTAAAAAAACGGACACGTTCAAATTCTTGAACTTGATTGATTGAGGGATATGATGCAGCCAGGTGTATTCCAGGCGACCAATCTTAATGCCTGTTCTAGATGGATCTTTAAATAAACCAGTACTTGTTTTCTGAAAGCGCATCAATGGTTTTGTTTTAAAGGAGGAAGTTACTTTGGATAAAAAGCATATAGTGCTGGACTCAGTCGAGACCTACTAGAATATTTGACGAGTCCAATGGCCAAAGTCTGAGTGCAAATATCAACAAGTCCAAGACAATAGATAAACCTTGCGGGTCCGGACCGAAGTACTACAGCTCTGACATGAGCTTTGTTGACACAAAGAAGAAGAATACAGAATATTGGCAAACTCAAATCTGTGATTATTCTTTCATTTCTTTTCATTGAATTGTATACAGTATTTTGTCCAGTTGTCTTCTTCTGTAGCGTCTTGCAGGTGACATAAAAACCCAAACATATACTGTACACTTTAAAGTGTAATAGCAACACATTTACTTGTAAACAATCTCTAAGTATGTGTGAAAAGACATGTCAGTATACAGAGTGCATCACTCCTGAATCTATCCAAGGGGAGCGTAGGTGTGGGAGTTGGGATAGACAGATGGTACAAGCCACGTCATGGTTTTTCTTTTCTCCCACTGACACTCCCTAGAATGTCCCAAATGTTGCTGCTGCCAACACACACATACCCTAACAAACATGTTGTCCACTCCTTGAAACATAATAATTCTTATCCTGCTGTTACGACCAGTTTCAATGACAGGCCTCAATTAAGAGTGGGTGTAATTATCAACGCCTCTCAGAGAGTCGCCCTGTGACCTGTGAAATCGAATTAAGTCAAAGACTTTGGCAAAAACAAACAAAAATAGGCACGACAAATCAATTTGTGAGGAATAAGATACATGACAATCCAGAGAGAGGCGTGACACAGGGCTGAAGTGCTGAGATAACGCCTTAACAAAAGGAAGTCATGCCAGCATGCTGAATCCCATCCAGCTGCTCCCAGTGGGTGCCATTGAGAATGCACTCCTCAGAGGTCACCATCATGTGTGTGTGTGTGTGTGTGTGTGTGTATGCACATCCGCCACATGTTTAGTGATGTCCCACTTTGTGGAAGTCCTCCTGCCATTTAAAACCCATCTTGTGCAGTTGCATAATAGATATGCATTGTTTACGTTCAAAGTAAATTGTAGCAAAGCAAAGCTTTATCATCCCAGTGTTAAAAAAAATTGCCGTCTGGTGAGTTACTGTTTATACAGCTTATATCCATGTAGATCTGTGTTAATCTCTACAGCAGCATAGACACACACAGCCCCCACACGCCATTCACAGCCAGGTATTCTATCTAACAGCTTGAACCAAAACAAAACCGGTGATCTGTTAGCAGTGTAAAATGTGCCATTTAATAGAGGAGACATACCAGCCCGATAATCGGCCGTCGGACCGTCTGGCGAGGTCAGTGACTCGAGTCTGTTCGGTGTGTCCCGTGCCGTCGGCCGTCCAAGGGGCCGTTGGCCTTCATTTGGGCCGACCCAACATGTTCAGTTGGACACAGGGCAGTCGGGACTCAACCGGAAATGGGGAGCGGATGAGCCTCTCAAAATCTGACGAAAATCTTTTAAACTGACCTTTGTCCATCTGAAATGAAGACAGATTCAGAAACTGCACAGCCTATTTCTCGCTTAAAATGTTTTCAGAAACACATTTCGGTAAACTATTTTAGTCCAATATGAGATCGTATTCTGAACAAGCCGCCATGACAGTCTGGCTGTGAATTTCCGGAGAAAAAAGAACCACGTGACGCGTTCGTCCAATCAGCTGCCGGTTTTCATTTTCTGGGAAATAATCAGACTGTTAATGGAAACAATACAGAGCAGCGCCGCCTGCTGCTATGGAGACGTATTACGTTTTGCGCACGCGCAGAGCGTATGCTCAAGTCGGCGTCGCCTCATTGTGTTCTGAGACATTTTTTGGACCTCGGGGACCCGACTGATCAGTCCGACTGCCTTTTCTGCCAACGGTCAGCCATCTGGTTGGTGTATCAGGGCCTTAAGAGAAATTTCTTTTAGCTGCCACCCGATGCAGTAATAGTCAGGTCATTTGCACTCTGTGTCGTTCAGTTCAATTCGATCAACACAAACTGTCGGAAGTTTCTGTGAGAAACTCCTGCAAAAAGATGTTTTTATCATGAAAAAAAACAAAAAAACATCTATTTGGTTCTACCTGATGCCGATCTGAGTTGTAAGCATATAAGTATAACCTGCAGCGTCAACACATAAAAGGCATGAAAGAAATACTGAAATATTGTAATCAATTTCAGTTTTTGTATTTTGGCAAGTAAACTAAATCGTAAAAATAATCACGATGCAAAAGATTAAATTGCCATATTTGGTCTAGTGTGATTAGTTTTGCTTACATTTCTGATATTTTACACATCTGTCAGGATGAATACTGTGGGCCAACATACCTTATTTTGATTATAAGTGATTAAAATATGAGTGAATATTAGCATGCTAATGAGTTTCTATGTCCCATGCAATGCGCTGTACGTAGCCTGGATGCCAGCCAAACTTAGCACCCCCGACAACATTTGAGGTCGGGAAGTTTGGTCTGGACTTGATCCGTTGTGGAGCAACTATGCTCGAACCAGAGCTGTTCGGACTAATCAAATTGTCAGGGCGGGCTTTATACGATGATGGACAGATGATCAACAGTAACGTAATCAACCACGTCACCAAAGAGCGCTTGGCTTGAATTAGTTTACAACAAAGATGGCTGCCGCTGGAGAATTGAGATGTGTAGATTCCGCCATTGCGTCTGAAGATATCGACAGCACATTAATTGTAATGAGGAACAGAGAGCCGTGATCAAGGCATTTGTCGATCGGAAATATGTTTTTTCCGTCCTTCATATGGGATTCGGCAAAAGTTTAATTTATCAGCTGGCCCCGATGGTCGCTAAGAAGATGGGGCGTCACATACTCCGTTGCTCTGATTGGTTGTAGGTCTAGCCAATTGAGTGCAGAGGCATTTTATTTCCTGGTTTGGTTGAAACACGCCCCATAATCACAGCCCAATGGAGCAGTGTCATACTCGTCGTCAGGCTACGCTGTATGGCAATCTGACTATAAATCGAGGAACCTCTATGTGTGTGATTGTATGTATATGTGTGTGTGTGTGTGTGTGTGTGTCTCCTGCATGTGCATGTGTGGATGGCTCATTGATTGCGGTTCACCGGCTCTGCTACGAACCACGGTCTGCTGGGTGAAAGTCCTGTGTTGTTTAGTCTCACATTGCCAGACCTTCATCCACAGCACCGCAAAGGAAGGTCTGGCTAGTCCACACAGAATTGCCGGACAGAGCCACGGTGCCTCTGCAAAATATCCCCGAGAAGGAACTTGTTTTGGTGGAACATGTATACGTTCAAAAGTAGTTTTTGTCGTGCAACAGAAAACTCAGATTGGACAGATAGTCTAGCTAGCTGTCTGGATTTACCCTGCAGAGATCTGAGGAGCAGTTAACCATAGTCCTCAGAAAGAGGAAGGTAACGGACATCCGGCCGAAGAAGGGTGACATCCGAAGCAATTCCGGAAGTGGAACGTTGTGCATATAGACTATGTGTTGTTTGACCCATCCACCACCCCAACCTGCCTCGTTACGTGGATTTTCTGTCTTTACAGTGTATGCCGTTACACACTCGTTGCAGAATGTGACTCATTGTGTCAAAACTCTTCACACAAGCCAAATTAGACACAACGCTTGGAGATAAAGCTCACTTCTATGTTAATATGAACCTCTGCAAACAGAGCATAACAATCCTTTTTCTTGAATTACTCTTTCAAAGCAGCAACAACACACTGATGTACTTTATACAAAACACGGCTCTCTTTAGTACTTTGTATGTCTTTCCTCATACAGGCGGCTGTGAAAGATCATTCCAGTACCGAACACCTGTGAAGTTATTGTGGTTGGTGAACCAGTCCCGGACCAGAGCAGCCTGGTGGAAACTAACATTAGTCCAGATGATAACAAACCTGGGCTGCTGTGGTCGGTTCTGTATAACTACATTATGTAGTGCATCCAGAAATGCGTGTGGGCGTTTTGCCAATTTCAGATAGTGATTTGCATTTTGAATAGAAGTGTTTTCCCAAGGATTGCAAGAGTTTTCATTCTTGAACAAAGTGTCTAATGTAAGAAACAGTGTGTAATGTTTTGCAAGAAATGTGTTGCAGAACTGCAGTTAAAGAAAACGTGTTTGTACTTTTGGTTCTTTTGTTTAAAGCATGGTTACAAAAGGTTAAACCTACATTGTGTAGGTTTTTTTTTTTTTTTGTAGGTTTAATTTTTTTAGTTGATTATTAGCAAAAAACCCTTTGTTCTTTCACAAATATGTGCTTATTCATGTGTAATTACTTCCACCAACTAATCAAAGTATTCTTGTAAGCGTAGAATCTGCCATTCAAAATAATTCAGTATACGAGCGACCTCATTCGAATGACGGCAGCCATGTAGCGCCTCCATCTTTAAAATACATTACCCAAAGAGGGACATACCTCCGCATTTCGCCATCTTATACCTATTGCCACCGTGACGGATGCAAGGGGGAGATTACTCGCCAGGGAAGTGAAAAAGAGAATTCAAACGACAACGCGACAAAGTAAAGCAAGAAGACCAAAGTTAATATTGGAGTGGCTAGAACAGCTCCGTGTAAACAATGGAGAGAGCTAATTTCGGGTTCGGCCACCTTTAGAAGGAAGGGCTAGAAAGTAATATTCAGTTGGTTGTCATATACAATTTCACCGCTAGATGGGAGCAATTCTTACACAATGTAGCTTCAAGGTTTTGATGTTTTTGTCCAAGCATTCACTTTCAGTATGTCTTTCAGTAAGAAATCTGCAAAAACTGTAATACTACTCGCCAACATTGTCGCTCTTCATACTACATCATCATACAGCTCCGTAGTCGAGCTGCTGCTCTGCCTGGTGCGTTCCATACAGACGCTAAAGGGGGATTTTTACCTTAGTATCTGATGCTGAGAGCCACAAAAACTGATTGCTGTCTACCCTACATGCAAATGATGCCATGAATCGTACACAGACAGGACTTTCACCAGGGTTTGTGTCCCTTGTGAAACCAAAAGTCAACGATCATTTTTTAAAATTAACCGAGTTTTACGGACCTCAGTCCATGACGCAATGAGGTCCGTGATGTCATGTTACGTAATAATTTTAGTAGTTTTATGTGACTCAGTTTATGGCCAATCCCTGATGTTGTACTAACCCTAAGTATTTTAGTTGCCTAAACTTAAATAGTTTTCAATTCTATTTCATTTACTATGTGTTTAAATGAATGAATGTTTAAGTTACATTTAAAAAAAACATTCACATGATCACGGTCACATGATCTCCATGCAGGCGTCGCACCAAATGCATGTTCTTGGGGGAATTGTTGGGTCTCTGTAAATTACGTAGTGTGAGTTCTAGACCTACACTATCTGGAAAGTAATAATCTTAGGATAGATTACTGCTGTTATGATTTGACATTATAAATAAAATGTAATTGAATTGAAGATTAAACCGCCACTGTAAATAGAATCGTATGTGTCATTTTGGAAATCAACCTATAATGTTGTTTAGTTATGAGGATGTTTTATTTTTTTGTTTTTTTACAAAAACCAACGCGGTTTTTGTAAAAAAACAAAAAAATAAAACACAGCAAAAACCCATCTACTTGGTTTTCTAAAAGTTAATCTATCATTATGACTAGATAGAAAGGGGCAGAATAGGTGTTTAGGAAAAGTCAGGGCAGGAGGGAAATATAGCATACACAATGACAAACTAATAAAAAATTATGAATCACAACATTAAATGGCGTGGGCAATGGCGGATCTAGTGTTAAACACGGTGCTCACATTGGTGAGTAATAGTATAACTGATAGAAATGATGGCATAACCTCTTAAAAACCCAAATAGTTGCAAACAGGGATTATCCTTTAAAGGGGCTGTACTCGAAATACAAAAAAGCATGGGAGCGAATGGCTAGCAGAAACAAAGCTCCTTGAGCAGAAATGGATAAAGAAAAGGATCTTTTGAATGGCAAGTTGAGTTTCAAAACCCTTCCAGATGGTTCTCTCCACAAGACTTAAGTTATTTGATTATTTGATTCCCCAAATCGGTCTAAGAAAATCCACCACACATGTACTGTCGATGTGAACTTAGTTACCACCAGAGTATGTCCAGTCTCAAACACCACTTGAGCATTAAAAACTTGAAAAGGATCCCTTTTAAAGTACATTTAGATTAACAGATCATTCGCAATTAATCACGAGTTGGGCACTCATGCAATTAATTATATATATACACACACAGTGTATGACTGCTGACTATGTGGGACTTGCTTTGTGAGGTAGACTCTTTAATTCTGACAAAACTCTGTGTATTTCCTCTATTTAGAGCCCAAAGTAAAACCTCTGCCTAAGTCACACAGCACTGGGAAGTGTGCGAGATGGTGCCAGTCACTTCACCAGGTTGTCCAGTCAGCTTGTCGAATTTTGTACCTAACCTGCAGGTGTCTTGTTCTGAATCCCCTCTGGAAATAATTAACAGTAAGAATTATTCATCCCCATGTTTCCCTGTCACCCCTCCCCATCACAGATTCAAATAACAAAGTTCTGCATGAACGCATCGAGTGTCGGCTGATAAGACTTGGCACAGCGTGGCTCAATGCACCCAGACAAAGAATTTATTTTCCATCTGCCAAATCATTGGATGGCAATGCTGTAATGAAGATGATGAGTTTCAATGAATTTAATGAGTGAATGTCATAAAGATATCTCCATTCCAAAAAAAATGGCCACATTGGGCTTATATTGAACACATACATTAATATCCCTTCCTCTTCATTCCTTTCACCTCCTCATTGTCTTCCTCTTCTTTTCATCCCTCCTCCTCATGACTTCTCTATGCTTCCTCTCCCCTCTTTTCCTATCTTCCCTGTTCACTTTCCTTACTTCCTATCTTTCCTTATGTTCTCCTCTATACCTAGTTTCATCTGTCTTTCCCTGCTTGCCACTTCCTCTCCTACCTCATCTTTCCATTCTCCCTTTTCCTTCCTTTCTGTTAATCCTGTCATCACTTTTATTTCTGTTTTCCTCCTTTGATCATTTCTTTTGAACCAGATTTTTTTTCTCCTCCCTATTACCCTGTGTTTACCTAACCCTAACCCTAACCCTCCTTCCCGAGGGTTAGGGTTAAACCCAAACCTCCCTTCCCGACCCATCTTTACAGGCGGGCCACAGGGGAACAGACTGCTATGATTGCCCAAAGAAAAAATAGGACTTAATGCTCTTTGCCCAAATGGAGACGTATAAGAACTAAGCTAACAAAGAAATGACTCCTAGTCTCTGCGATGGAAAATAAATCAGCCTTGGTCTTTGGCTATACTTTCTCCGTTTTTGGGAATAAACATCATGATAATAGAACAGGTAAGCAGGAGAAGAAGAAAAATACATACTTTCATTTATTTTTTTACTCTGGTTGTTGTTGTTGAACCGGCGACCCTCAGGTCCATAACCCAAAGAACGACAGAGAAAGAGAGAGCAGCTCTGTTCAAACAGACAGCATTTTAACTAGAGACCATCTTGTGATGGGATCACACTGGCTGCGGTGCCAAATCGGGCCAGCAGTGTAAAGTGATGGGACCAATGGCCCCCTTACCTACTTCCTACCCCCCTTACTTCTGCTGCCCTTGCTCGGACTACACCCATCTTCCAATTCACCCTTCCTTTGGATCTCAACTACACACCTGTACATTTTTTTGACTGCATCTTGCACAGTTGCAACGCTATCGTGGCGACAAAATATTTCCGCAGACAGACAGACACACAGACAGACAGACAGACATACAGACAGACAGACAGACATATAAACACCTGGCAAAGTACTCAAATCCTCCCCTGTCGTAGATAGACACACACATACACACAAGGTGAAGATAATACCAGCATCACTGTCGTAGCTGGTAATGATGACTGGGTTCACTGAGGAGAGTCAGTGTGTTGTATAACTGCAGTCACATGATGCTGTGTGTGAACCATAGACTGTTAATATTAATGGACAGAGCACGTGTGACGTCACCCATTGATCTGCTATAAGTCGTCGAGTTTGTTGTTACGGGTGCAGCCATCCTGGTTGTGGATGTGACGATTTTAGACGAGAGGGAAGATAGAGGGAGGAGCCACGTTACGTTACACACTTTCACTGGCAATCACATCATAGCCACGCCCTAAAACACCCCCTGCTTTATCACAGATTTTAAAATCAACGAGACCATAATTCAAAAAATGAACATCATTCTCTGTTGCAGAAGACTTAAAACTAGCGATTGAGACCACAAACTCATTATGAACATGTTTACTGAGGTAATAAATCAAGTGAGAAGTGGGTCACTTTCTTATAGACTTCTATAGAAACCGACCTCCTTTTGCAACCGCATGTGTCGCCCCCTGCTGGAATTCAGATAGAATGCAGGTTTAAGGCACATCCGCATTTGCAGCACTTCGCCGAACCGGATGCATTGTCCATTACAGTTTTTTCTGAATGCTTAAGCGCTAATTGTGATTCTTGTAGCACAATTTCTAAAACTATTAAT
Source organism: Zingel zingel (assembly GCA_023566125.1). Classification (NCBI taxonomy): domain Eukaryota; kingdom Metazoa; phylum Chordata; class Actinopteri; order Perciformes; family Percidae; genus Zingel; species Zingel zingel. The sequence continues at coordinate 23,274,552 of CM042335.1, read as the reverse complement.
ACGTATAGCAAAACCACTCACTGAGTTTGCAAAACTAAAAGCACAAACACTGCTTTGCACTCAGTTTGCAATTTTGTAACACACACTTTGCAAAACTGTAGGCACAATTCACTGCACAACACTCTTTTTGCAGAACTTTAAACACAACTCACTGCTTACACTCAATTACCAAATTTCCAACACACTCCTAGCAAAATCATACACATGTATGGCTATCATTAACACTATTTTGCCAACTGTCTGGCACACTTTCACATGTGAAAACTGTTTCAGATAATTAGTTCACTTTGCAATCAGCCTAAGCACTATAAATAAACCACAGGTAAGCTGTCTGTGTGGAGTACAATGGAAGGAGCAGTAAGAGTGAGAAGAGTGAGAATCAGAGGAGGCCGAGGGAGAGGACGTGGAGGTGAAGAAGTTGGAGGAAGAGGACGTGGAGTTGAAGAAGCGAGAGGGTTAGAGGAAGTTAGAGGAAGAGGACAAGGAGGAGCAAGAAGAGGACGAGGAGGGGAAAGAGGGAGGGTAAGAAGAGTAAGAAATAGAATAACTGATGACATCAGAGCTACAATAGTGGACCATGTGATCAACCATGGGATGACCCTGAGGGAAGCTGGCCAACGGGTTCAGCCTAATTTGAGCCGCTACACTGTGGCAAGCATCATTAGGACATTTCGAAATGAGAATCGGTAAGTACTTTGTAGCACTGCCATACTCTAATGAGAAACACAACAGTACCATACATGCAAAAATACTAAAATTGTTACTTTACAGAATTGCTAGACGTCCAGATGTTGGGGGCAGAGGAAGAATGTTCACTCCAGAGCAAGAGACCCATATAGTGAACATGGTGATTACCAATAATGCAATAAGACAGACGCGAAATACAGCAGCGCATAATTGATAATGACACCATCTTTCAAAATATACACAGTGTAAGCATTTCTGCACTAAGTCGTGTACTTGCGCGCCACAGAATAAGAATGAAGCAAATTTACAGAGTTCCTTTCGAGAGAAACACAGAACGTGTAAAGCAACTGCGATATGACTATGTGCAGGTAAGCTATAGTGTCATTGGTTCTGAATTTGGAAGTGCATACTGTAGTGCTGTGCATGGGCCTGATGTGTTGCATTTGTTTTGTCTTGTCCAGAGAGTGATGGAACTAGAAGCAGATGCCATGGGACATGAGCTACTTTTTGTAGATGAGGCCGGTTTTAACCTCAGTAAAACCAGGAGACGTGGCAGGAACATTATTGGACACCGTGCCATCATCAATGTCCCAGGACAACGTGGTGGTAACATAACCATGTGTGCAGCTATAAGCCTAAATGGTGTTGTTCACCATCATGCAAGCATAGGCCCATACAACACTGCACACATTATTGCATTCCTGGACACCTTACATGACATGCTCACTGTTCAGAGACCAGAACATACCCGATATGTCATCATATGGGACAATGTTAGTTTCCATAGGGCTGCTTTGGTCCG
>CM042335.1:22473063-22625563 GCA_023566125.1 Zingel zingel | reverse complement strand
TAACTTTTACTGAGGCATTTACAAAATGTTGGGGACACTTTAAAAAAAACATAAATTCTACTAGTGCTTAAAGTTGAAACGAGCCCAGATTAAATTGAGCAACAGAGAGGGAGGGCGGCTTCCAGTGTGTTGCTGCGTCAGGACGGCTTCATGGCATCTCGTGGCATCTCTGCTGCCACACCGTGTTGATTACAAATAGCCCACGGGGTCAGAACCCAGCCTCTCGGTCTTATTCTGGGAAGAGGATTTATTTTCTGGGTGGGGGAGCGAGAGATGGGAAGACGTTCACACTCCCAGAGGCTGTAGTCATGCATAACCAAAAGCCGGTGAAAACTGGAGGACAACAAGCGGACTGAGAGGGCCAGACAACATAATTAAAGCTGTAGAAGAGGGAATAGTATCCCTGACTAAAAGGATGTTAAGAAAGTGTGCAGCTACCAAAGCTACAAATGAGATGAACAACAATGTAGGCTATTAGACACCATACATTTCAAACCAAATATCCTAATACACCATTTTAACTAATTTAAGATCAAATACAATGCTATTAGATCACAAATGTGTTACAGTAGATGCAATGCTACCAAATTGTAGACTTAGCCACTTTTACCAACCTGGACATGAAGCTTAATTAGACAGCAGGCTGTTATTATAAAACTGTAATGCCATATAGCTTTTAGTCAAGACAATACATTGATTTGGCCTTCATTTAAGTTTGACTTTATGATGGCTCATTTGTGGCTCATTAGAAGAAAACTGCCGTAAACTAAGTCAAACCACATCAGGTCGCTACTTCACACGTCCATTACAGTCCATATGCAGACACCAGACCGTGATGTAATTGTTGATGTAAATCTGATGTGATTTAACGGATGTGTCCAACACAGAACAGGAATATAGACCACTCCAGGTAGAAAATGAACATTTAGGCGACTGGAAGGGTTGTAGCCATAGTTGATTGTAACCACAGTGCATGCTGTATTTTCACGTTTTTGTACCTGAACTAACATTCTCTCTTTGTAACGCTACTAGGAGCTGCAGATTCTCTGATCATTCAGTGTTTGTTCATCGCCACATCATGCAAATCTCTGACATCACACATTCTCTTTTTTATACATTTAAAAAATAGGCTATTGATTATAGCTTATATGAGATATGAATGTGCCCATTGAGCAGTATATCAGCATAATTCCCAGCTCAAAGTAAAACAAGCTGATTCATTGCGCTGGGCAGCTGAGTGGAAATAGAGGTAACGCAAAACATTGCCAGGGAACGCAAAATATTGTGAGGGAAACGCAAAACTTATTATGAGAGAACGCAAATCATATTGCGAGGTAACGGAAAAGTAGTGCCCTGAAAAATTCTAGCTGTGACCCTTCCGGGGCTCCGCAGTTTTGCAGCGGGAAGAGCTCAGTTGGAAAAAGGGGATGTCTGTGATTTACTCATGTGCGTAAATCAGCATTCATTTCTCTATTAAACTCTTGACATTATATGGAGAAATTCTTAGGATTTCAAGCTTGTAGAACAGAACGGAAAGGCATAATAATACAACAAAGGGCTTAAGAAATAATCAGATGACTGATCAATGAGACAGATTGAAGGAAACCAAAGCAAACACAGGATCTCCTCGGAAGGCAGAGAGTGCAAAAGCAGGTGTGGAAAAGACAATTGCAAAATTATAACAAAGTTGACGATGTCAGGCGATACTATCCTGACAATGCTGAACGTTGAGGGAACAGAGAGACAGGGAGTCCAAAAGAGAGAAAGTTATTGTATTAGTTGCGTTAAATCATTTTATAAAACCATGTTCATCTGGAGCAGTCTTCAAAATCTGACACTGTGTGTTCCCCCTCAGGCAAAATCAATCAACTGTCCGGTTAGCTACAACGTAAGAGTAAGCAAGCTTGCTGCTTAGCAAGCTCGGTAGCGCCGATGTCAAGCTGTTGAAGAGCATTTAAGGGGAATTGGCGAACATGTGCTGTAGCAGGCCATTTGGAAAATAAATGTGACAATGAAACTCAATCAAGTACTTTAAGATTCCTAAACTTAAGCACACAGCAATGCTGTAAACACCTGAAACAGACTCTCCATTTGTATGATGCCATTACAACTGAAAGGTATTTTTAATTAGCTGCTGCTGCACACACACACACACACACACACACACACACACACACACACACACACACACACACACATTTCTAAGAACCAATTGAACTCTGATGTGCTCAGTGTAAAACACTGTTAAGAATGGATAAAAAAACTAAAAACCTACACTGTTATATAAACTGATATATGTTTTTATTCCCCCTAAAAGAATATTGTATACATCCCAAAAAACATAAAATTGGATGTGTAAAGTGTAAAATAAAAACAGGCTGCTTGCTGTCTCCTGTTTGGGTCTGGTTACAGCACTGCTCTCACTGGCCAAGCAGCTGGGGAAGTTTAGTCTAGCATGGGGAATCAACCCTGACACACTTCTACTTCTACAGCCATATCTGCACATCTTCTAAAGCTTGCAGAAGAGGTGAAGGCGCACAGTATGTGTTCTGTGGTCATAGACGTTACTGTGAAGATGCTCAGGTTTGGTTGTTCTCTCTGACCAGCATCCCTCAGTGTCAGACCTAAGTGACCGATTCTCATCAGAGATTATGACCCATCTTGGTCTTCATCTTCCTCCTCTTCTTACTGTACTCCTCTTGCCTCTCTCTCCTGTTGGCCAAAAGTCTAGCATTTTGAATGGCAGTTTATTTGCTGCATGTCAACACAATATATTTTGTTTAAGGAGATTGTGCCAAATGTAATGAATTGTGTGTAGTGTTTTGAAAAAAGTATGGTTTAGAACTTCAATCTGAGTGTAAAGCAGGAAATGTCCTGTGTTTTAGCAGAATTGGTTCAAGGGGTTTGGGACATGACTTACATGTTGTGGTCATTGTGTCTCAAGTACCAGTGTTAAGTGTGCAATGCTTTGAGAAAAACTGGATTATACTAAATTGTTTAATGTGAATGAAATTCTTTGGAGAAGGTGGCCATCTTACACGCAGCCGAGTTCACAGCAAGAGTAGCTACTGTACATTAGGGAGTGACCTACAGCTGAGCCAGGGGACCTGAGCTCCCCCAAAATCCATTCTTGCCATCACCATTGAAGTTATCAAACACTTTACTCACTTTAACTCAAAGATCAGAAAAAAAAAAACTTTCTTAGTCCCACTCTGCGTGGTAAATCGTCGTGATTCGTTTCTTTGCTTTGTAGTCAGCATACAGTTTACTTCTAAACTTTGGATTTACCAAAAATTCTAAGCTAAATGATTCTAGTGCAACCAGTGCCGAAAAAATATAGAATATAGTATGTCACTCTGCAGAGTATACTGTACAAGAGTCACAGTCAGTCCTCATTTTGAGTCCCCCCCCCCCCCCCCCCCACACACACACAAACTGTTATACATGGTCAAGTGCCTGATGAAAACCTGCAAAATGACCAAAGCCCGAGCTGCCATCCATCATGTCCATGTCAACACAATCTGTTTTAATTATAGTTTGTTGTGTTGTATTCTTTACATTTTGATTGAACAAGTTAAATGAACATTGAGGTCCGATCTGTTTGACGTACTCTGTATGTTATAGACATGCTGAATAGTAAATATGCCCACGTGCATTATTTATCTTCCATATTAGTGTCCGTCTCGTCACTCATTTTGACAATTCAATTATAAAATCATCAAGGTTAATCATACACAAATTAACGGTCAATGACTGTCAAAGGATGAACTCTGATCAACAAACTGTGCTGGAAATCATATTGTAGGTGGACTTGAGTTGCTGTAGCAACCCAATTATTTAATTTGAATTACTTTCTGTAATGAATGACTATCAGCCAGTAACTCTGACCTCCGCACTACCCCCAACACCCAACACCCGACCCAACAGATCCACGGACGATGCGATAAATCTACCTCATCCACACTGCGCTGGCGATCCTGGCTTAATCTGCTATCTAGGTTTTTGTGAAATAGCCCTCTGGTGATAGATAACATATGTTATATGTCTGTTCAATATATAAGACGAGATATTTTGTGTACATAGGGGACTTCATTTGTATTGCCGGTGTTAATGTGCTGTTCCCCACCACTGACTCTACTCATACTGACCAACATGTTTGTAATAACTATAAAAGAATGGTAATACTATTATTAATACTATGTGGAGTTACTTAGAAATATTTTGAAGTTCAAAAAAGCGTAGAGTTAAACAGTGTGCCCCAATTGTATCTCTTTATCAAATTAATAATAGTTAATAAACTTTTTTTACATTCTTGTTTCTAAGTCACTCAGAAACATTTGATGAAAGCTGTTTCAGGATCAGGGACTTGATAATGAAGCTGGTTTAGTAAACGAGGCATGGCAAAATTGTTGTAGCAGTGTCCACCTTGTGGGTAGACACTGTGACATACAGTATGTGGAGACAAAAGGCGTAGCTAAGAAAAGAAAGGAATCCATCTTTGTATTCCTCCTCGCATCATAAAGTGCTGTATCCATTCAGCCGTATGAGCGGGATGCCTATAAATCGGACTGGTCATTTCCTCCCCTCCCTCTTGTCCATCGACTGCGCTATTTGGTTTATTTTCCTGTTAGCAGTTGGCTGTGTGCTGTGTGCTTCCATTGCTGAGATGTAATCTCTGTTGTTTGTTAAGGAAGCAGCCACATTATAGCTTGATTGTGCCATATCAAACGAACATAAAGAAAAGGGTTGAAGATTGCAGTCATGCGGTCTAAAACCTTTTACAGCTTTCAGTGCTATGTGTCCGGCTTTTCTAACAGTCAATGTCAATGTGATGTTGAATGAGGTTTTCCTACTTGTGTGTGTGGAAGGTGGATATTAACAAGTGAATTTGTGTAATTCTTTTACCTTTCGCCTTCGCTTTCTCTTTCATAGAAGTTGGGCGAACATTGTGGTTTGTTTACAACCTGTCTGATTGTCTGACTGCTGCAACAGTGGAGAGATGACAATAAATAAGAAAGAGAGAGAGAGAGATGCAACTAAGGTACCCTGCCAAATCTGAACTGGAGCAACCCATGAGCCCCACTACGGCGTTTCATGACCTGTCTGACTTCGTAGCAATGTTGCTGTCCTCACAGATCTCAGCAATTAATGTGGTTAGAACAATGCTATGACTACAGACACGGATGAGGACCAAAACTATGAAAACAGAGCTTCAATAAACCAGTAATATTAGAAAAACTGCTTTTCAGAGCTGCACAATGAGATTTAATTTAGCCAAAAAGATAACTGTAATCTCCAGAGCTGCCCTGCTTTCATGAAATATCTCAATGCGTAAAACTCCAAATACCCAGAATCATTAAGACATTGGTGTCAATGGACCAGTTCTATTCTGAGGCTTCCTGTTAAAATCTCCAGGTTAAAGAGAGAAAGAGAGCCAGTGACTGGGAGAGGAGCCATGCGAAGGAGCAGTCAGATTTATGGCAGTGTGAAGGTGAGATAGATGGCTGTTTGACCAGTGGGCCGCTGAAAATGGCCAGGCAGCCCTTTATGGTCCAGGAGAGAAAATGAGGCGGCTCTCCCACACCCATCCATCTGAACCATTTAGTGGCTCGTTGGGGCCAGTAAATGGTGTGTGTGTGTGTGTGTGTGTGTGTGTGTGTGTGTGTGTGTGTGTGTGTGTGTGTGTGTGTGTGTGTGTGTGTGTGTGTGTGTGTGTGTACATTAGACTATTACAGCTCTGTCTTAATGGGTGTCTGTGAGCTCCATCATGGAGGCTGTGAGGTGAAAGGTGGAGCTTCAGTACACAAGTGGAGGCAGCAGGCAGTGAGAGCAGCAGCACTGCTGGGGCAGGAGAGATATGATTTTGTTAGAGAGACAGAAATCCGTAGCTGATAAACACTGAAAACCTGTCAGGCAGACATTTGTTCTCACTGTAAATCAGGAGGATGTTTTCGGGCTTTTGTGGCCTTTACTTGACAGAACAGCTTGAACGTAGGAAAGGGGATAGAAATGGGGACGACATGCAGCAAAAGGCCGATGGGTCGTATTCGAAACCAGGCCGCTGCCAAGGACTCAGCCTACATGGGGCCTCTGACACTGAGGCCTGCTTCCCCTCCGAATCATTTCACCTTGTATTTATCCAAACCTTAAATGCAGCTGTTTGACAGTATTTAGATCTAAGATGATGTTAACTTGAGGTGGGGACGTGATTGGATATGAAGACAATAGAAAGACACAAGAGGACCTGGACAAACACTGCAGGTGTGCTCCAGGCAGCAAAAATGTAGGCGAGCAGACCTCCACACATAACAAGGTGAATTTCAACTTGAGTGAAAGATTTAAACATACCCTGAGACTGAATGACTTCATTTCAGGAAGATACAAGAGGAAAAAGTTTTGTGGGAAACTGGATTCTGGACATTGTCTGTTTGCCACAAATAAACACAGACAGCACCAACAATGGTGGGGGGGGGGGGGGGGGGGGGGGGGGCTCTAGAGTGTGGGCTGTTAATTGAAAGGACGTGCATGTGGAGCAGATTTGTGAGGCTGTACTTGGACATTCACTCAGTTTGGTCTGTTATTTAATTTCTCTAGGGTTGTTATCTCATATGTTATCTTTAAACATGTCTCTTTACACTTGGTTACTGTGTGCTGTCCTGTAGCCCTGCTCTAGCATAATGTTGACATGCCAACAAAGTCACAATTAGAGATCTGATCCAATATCAGTATTGGGTATCGATCCACCTAACGATCCATAAAATATGTAATAATGGTGCAGAATGTCCCACTGTGTTATCAGATTGGTGGTAAATTTAGCTATTTTTGTGTAAAGACAATTCTTCAGTTAACATCCATGAAGATAGATTTGTAATGCTATTGAGCACCCCCTCTCGTTTGCATCACCAACACAGCTGCAGGGACAAGGCTGTTTCCTTGTGACATGGGAATAAAGCAAGGACATGGGAACTGAAGGGAGGTGTGGGAGTGTCAAATTGATTGACTGGCTGGATTAATGTGCCGTCTGTAATTTTTTTGTCAGAGAACCTTGTACCACTAATAATGCCATTTGTTAATGCTGGCTGTCCCCTGATCAATAGATAGAGATATTAGCAAAACCCCTCCTCTGATGACAAGAGACACTGCACGACTAGATTTCAATAGGAGGGGTATTTGATTGTTTTACAGAGTGCAGTTAGAGGAGAGGGTGAGGGACCAATGTCACTCTTACATTTATTATACATTAATTAATTATGAATTATTATTAGTAATTAATTAATTAATAATTATACACTTACTGTACAGTGTGTGTTGATGCTTATTCTTACTTCTGTTAATGCTTTGTTCTAATGTTTATGCTGTTTTTAATTTAAAGCACTTTGGGTTTCTGTATAATGAAAGGTGCTATATAAACAATATTGCCATTGTGTGTATCCTCCAAGTCTAACAAATGGGGACTGTCCTCACTTGAAAATGAATATGTTGGGTTTGCTGCACTTTATTTATTCCTGATTTGTTGTCCGTTTTGCATGTTAATTTATTTGCTGGGCTTTAATTATTGATTCTGTCGGTCTGGTTTGGTTTGCTTGATAGTTTTAAAGTAAATTATTTTACATATTTTTAGGCACGAGTTCCAAGTCTCGACTAAAGGTGGCATTGTTGAGCAACATTTTTTTTTTTTTTACGATCGTAACTCCACCCTCGCCACAAAAAACTCCCCCATAGGTCGTTTGTACAAGCAGCAATTATGACCTTTATTTACATTACTGATTAGGGGGCATCCTCTAGTTGCCGTATTGGTCATGACGGGATAAAAGCAGGAAGTAAGATGACGGAGTATAACAGCGTCAAACTGTGAGTAAAGAGAGAGTCAGGTTGGGGGGGTGGATGGGTCGAACAAACACAGGGCTTTTACCCCTAGATATTTTTACTTTATGAAACAAATAGAACTATGTCACATTCTAATTTATTAAATGCCCCTATGGGTCGTATTAAAGGGTAGGAATAAACAGCCTCTGGTCACATGGTTTGAAGGACCTGCTAAATAAATAAACAAAAAATGTATAATTCTCCTGTTTATATTATATTCAGGCTTAAAGTCTTGCATAATTCAGGGTGTTTTGCTTTGGGTGACGGTTGGCCACAGAAGAAGAGCAGAGACTGAAGGCTTCATTCAGCCTGCCTGATCTTCATCCACGCTCCACCTCTGTCCATATTTGGGTTAGCCGGCGTAAGGCGCTGCCAAGATGGTGATGGCCGGAACCACTGGGAGCCGCCTACTTTGAGCTTCAACTTAGCCCACGTATTGATGACATCACAGACTCTATGTCCATCTTCTATACAGTCTATGTGTAGTATACAGGAGCTCACCAGTCTTGTGTGTAGAACAGCACAAAGGTTAGTATATCTATTTTTCCTGCACCTCCTGCTGTGTTGGAAAATTTCAGTAATTATGGAAGGCACACAAGCTGTTTGACCCACGTGTATTCATACGCATCCCTTAAATTAAAAACTGCAAATGTAACACACGCATCATTCCTGCCGTTGTACAGTGACAACAGGCATTTAATCAATCAAAAGGGAAGGACCTTCAACATCGAAACAGCTGTTGACGAGAGTATTGGTAAGAATCAGACATTACAGATTCCACCTTTATTGCATTAAGACAGTCTTTGTATAACCCAATATAAGACACTGGAAACGTTGTATGTGCAATCTTGTAAACTAATGCCACAGAGTAATTCAGACCTGTTTGTAGGACATATTGAGCCCTTCCTTCTCACTTGATTCAATTCCTCTGTATAATTACGCAGTGTAGATATGACCTGTTCTAAACCTCCAACTGCAGTTTATACAGTGAGATCATCCATAGTATATGGGTATATGGTTATTGATTTCGGCGGGGCCAGCCCGTAGCTTAGGCAGTATAGGTGAATGCTAAGGGCGCCATCCATCAATAGGGGTGCCCCAAAGCCCACACAACATTTGTTCACAGATGACCATCCTTGTGGGAACTCAGTAAAGCTACTTTCATCAAGAGTGTTTTGATATGTTTCTAAAATAAAAATGACCTGAAAGACTTTCTGAGTGTTCGAACACTAGGGCACTAACTAAAATTTTGCCTAGGGCACCAAATTGGTCAGAGCCAGCCCTGCATTTCAGCCATATCAGCTACTACAAAAGCCTCAAGAAAAAACTGGGTAATAACCTTGTTTTGCTGAGATAAAAGGTGAATTATATTATCTTTAGAAAACATCCGTTTTCCCAAGGTAATAAGTTATTTATATTGTTAACTTTAAAAAAATGACTTCCCTCAAAATGAGATGATACGTAACAAGATGATTAACATAACAGAATAGCAAGTTGACTGACACGGAGTAGGTTTACCTGCACACCAATATTCCACTATTATTATACAGGTCATGTAAACAGCATATTCCGGTTTGATATTCCGAATAATGCCTTTTTCCGAATATTGCAGTTTCCGATATAGACAAGTGGGATATTCCGGCAGTATTCGGGTTTTAGAAGCATTCTTTGGACATGTAAACAGCGCATTCGGAATATACATCTCAATCTGGGTTTTTACCGCAGTTTAGGGCCTATCGTCTGTTTACGGCTTACGGTCAGCTCTGTGCGTTGCTATGGTTGCTGTACAGAAACCAACCAGCCAACAGTTTGCAAGGCTGCAGACTCGACGAGAAGGAGAAACACAGCTACTTTCAAACATTATCAAAGACTTGGATATCAACAGGTTTTTGGATATGAGCACACATCGCTACGTCGACCTTTTCAAGATGCTGGTTGAAGGAATACCGCTGGTAAACTTCGTATTTTGCACAGCTACATGTAAACGGGAATATTAGTGGAATATTCACTTTCATTAGCCATGTAAACAGCTTAGTCGGAATATCATCTTTCGGAATAAGGGCAAAAGACGGAATATTATGTGCATGTAAACGTAGTCAGTGTCTCAGGTGGGAGTGGGACAACTGTCAAACTGTAGATAGATGACAGTGACTGGCTGACATTAGGACAGATGGCAAAAGTACTCACTTCCCGTACTCAAGTAGAAGTACAGATACTTCTGTTAAAAAATACTCTACTATTCTACTAAAAGTAGAAGTACTGATTTAACTTCTTTACTCAAGTAAAAGTAACAAAGTACAGGCTTGGAAATGTACTTAAAGTATAAAAGTAAAAGTAACCTTGTGAATGATAACCACTTTTTATGCAAACCTACCTGGACCACACAAATGTTACTAGAGTGCAAGCTGAGAAACTTCAGTGGACATGGAAAAAAGGCTCTTTATATGCTATTGCCTACATTTTAAATAAGTGTCTGCCAATAGGCCTACAACATCACAGATATGATTACTGTGACAGAGACTGGGACTCCAGGTTAATGCGATCCTGACTGACTAGCAAGATATGAATTAAATTGTGATTCTGTGAGAATTCACAGATCCAGATTCTCTTTTTTTAATCTTCCCCTTAACATTTAAAGGAATCTACATCTATGTGCGTGTTCTCAAATATGGTTTCTGGAAAGAAAATAAAGGATAAAATATGCCGAATCTTTGGGATCTCCGTTTTCTTCATTTTCAATCATGTCGGCGTCCATACTACAATGTGCTAACGTTAACACCATCAAGCCGTAACGATTTGCCGCGAATGAATGTCGCCGAATCTGTCGAGTCATCTTGTAGTGGTGCGTCAAGTGCAACGTATATTCCCATCCAATTAGATTGAATTTGGTATTGATGACGTGAAAAATAATAACAGTATCTCCACTGAAATTATTTTAAACTAAAGTAACGAGCCAATTTTGTAAAATGTAAGGAGTAGAAAGTACCGATATTCGTGTTAAAAATATCTGGAGTAAAAGTAAAAAGTAGGCACAAAAATAAATAGTAAAGTAAAAATATCTGGAAAATCTACTTGAGTACAGTAAGTAGATTTTCCAGATATTTTTACTTTAGTGTTTACTATAGTGAGTGGTTTCTGTCGCCATCATGAGGAATTCAAAGTAATGACAAAACCACTGTGCACATGACACAAGCCTTCAGTAATCGCGCACCCCCCTCCTACACACAGTTCCTTGTAGCCAAGGAGGACACAGAAGACTCTTCAGAAGACGTAATTATCTTCACTCGAGTTTCCGCGCACGAAAGCTGCCGGACGACACCATTTTCTACTGAAAAGAGAGTTGTGTGGAGCTGATCGTCTTAATTAGCTTTGTAGCAACTCATTTGGCGATAGCTTGAATGTAACGGATGTTCATTAATATCAAAAAGTTACGCACTAAAGATTTAAGATTAGGGAAAAGTATGGATCAGGTAAATGATTGGGTACAGTGAGTTAACTAAAACCTTTGGATTAAGGATAGAAAAAAGGTTTTGGTTATGGTTAAATATTGCAAATGTCATCACTTACTTGGTTAGAGAAGAAATGTTAATCACTAGTCTCAAGAGTTGAGGTTAAAAGGCAATTGTTGTGTCAATGTAAATCGCTGTTGCAAATTTCCTATGTATGAATATAATTTGTATGAGACAAGGCTGGCAATTCATGATGTGTCTCTTTCCCATGCTATTTGATTGTCATGAATAAAGAACCAATCTGACTGCTGCCTCCTTTTCTTTGCTTTCAACAGATCACACAAGCTAGCACCGCACCGCCCCACCGGTTATCTGGAGCTCAGTCGTCCTGCCCTTCTAAAGCTAATAACGCAATAAACCTAATCTATCCTTAATGCAATCACATCTATTCAAATCTAATCCTATCCCATACTCTTAATTGGATCTGGTGGATCATGTTACACCCTCTGGCTGCCTAGTTGTCATGGTGATATGTGTTAGATACTTCCAGGGCCGGTGGGGCTGGGGGAGAAGACACATTGCATTCATTGGCTTTAAAGACAACATGTCTAACAAGAGCTGTTTAATCTGCCTGCAGACATGTCTGCTGAAAGACACAAGGTCTGATGACGCTTATAACAGGGGCTCATGTCCATATAGGGTATGTTCACCAAAAATGCTCAGGAGAAAAATGAAACAAATCTTCTTCAGTGTGTCTCTTGTGCAATTAGTCAATATTGCAAATAGTCAGCCCCCCCCCCCCCCCCCCCCCGCCGTTACCTTCTCTGTGTAGTAGTTTCTTATCTTGGTTAAATACAATTGATTATTTCAATTTTCAATCCAAAGCAAAAACTGATTATTTTCAATATAGGTTAGTATAACAATATACTATGCTACACACACTTCCACAAACACATGTTCAATGTGTTACATGCTCCTGAGCGACATTTTAGGAAGTGAATTGCTTAAATGTCATATTATAGACTGAAATACTTTACAGACACATTACATCTCAAAAGTGTAAGATATCCGCCAGTACAACCCCATAATATGATCAGTGTGATTGGCAGCTGAGTTGGCTTTCAGAGACCAGTGCTAAGTAGATGGAAATGGCCTAACACAGACCATCATGACCCAATCAGTGTGAACACAGTCATATAAATTAACAACATGGACCAAGTCACACATTCACATTTTGTGTGAAATTGAATTTTCCATACATTTGGGATATTCACAAAATTCTCATTATAATTATTCATGTCTACATGTCTCTGCAGGGCTGTCCAAAGGTTCTGGTGGCTGGTAATTCCATGCTACCAGATTGATTTTCAAGCTGGCCTGAAACAATTTGAGGTGCGATTTAAATCTGCCAAGGGTCACCACGAGCTGAACCACCACTCCTGCTTCTCTCTCATGCTCTCTCTCTCTCTCTCTCTCTCTCTCTTTACGCATCTCTTTCTTTTTATCTTACTCCTCCTTTCTCTTGATGCATCTCTTTTTCTTCCTGGCTTTCACTCTCTGTCTGTGAAACTACATCTCCAGCCTTGTAAATAATTTAAGTTTCAATATGATGTATTTAATTCTACTCAAGAAAGGATATGAAAATGTAATAACATTTGCATAATTGTGCATTAATTATACATCCAGTACTTTTTAATGAGTTAAGCAGACTTTTGGAGGCAGCAGATCCCGTCTTTAGTGCAATGTGAGGTCATTCGCTAATAAATCAGGCAGAGGCAGAGCTGAAATCTGAGAATGGGACCAGTGTGAAAATCATCCCATGCGAATGAAAGTAAACCTTTCCAAAACACTTTTACTTTATCTGTGCAAGAAAGAAGAGGCCCAAGATGTTTTAATGTTTCCAATGCAAATAAAAACAAAGAAAAGAAAAGGCACAAAAATAAACGATGAAAGATGTACTGTATTTTGTTCTGTCTCATTAATCACTTCATAGCCTCACATTGCCAGACCTTACTCCACAGCGCTGCGGAGTATGGGACAGAATATTCCTTTAAAGTAAGGTCATTTCAAACTTTGTCACAGCTGAGGAGCTGCTGATACCCTGGACATTCAATACCCGTCAGCTAAAGAGTAAAGTTAATGTGTCTGTGACACAGGAGGGGCTTAAAACCATCCTCCCACTTGTTTATCAGGCCTATCTCAATTTTGTGTATTACACTACTATTCACTGATATTTACTTTGGCTCGGGCCAGCAGGCCAATAACACCTGGCCCATTCTTCAAACTCAGCCCAGATAGATCCCTGAATGGGGGAACGTCAATGAATCAGTGTCAGCCCTGAAGCACATGGTGATGCTCTGATTGTTTGAGCTGGATAAGAGGCCACAGGCTTTTCTATGTGTGTGTGTGTGTGTGTGTGTGTGTGTGTGTGTGTGTGTGTGTGTGAGACAGAGAGAAGTAGAAGCAATAGGGCTACTGGCCTGGGTGGGGACCAAGATTGTTGATTGCAGGTCATCTTTCTTATCAGCTGCTGAGTGCCTGGATGAGTGTGAGAGTAAGGGCAAGGGAATAGGCATAATTATATTTATATTGTCATTCCATTTCATGTGATACATAAAAGGGAACAAAAAGAAGAACTCAGGTCCCGGTGCAGGTATGGGGGAGGACGAGATGCTGTGGACTCTAACAGACAGGGTTAATGTTAGGGTTAAGAACAGTACACTGGCAGTTGGAAAAAGGGAAATATAATGAACTTAATATGAGCCTTCTTCCTCTTGTTTACTTTTCTTAAGCAGCTCTGGCGAAAAAAGAAAAATGCATGAATTAAAACACATAAAAGGCTTAGAAATGGGAACGATACATTACTGAGGCAACTATTCGATGAGTGGTAAGGAAAACGTCACCTGATTAAGTGTACAAAGCATATTTCTGTAATTCCAAAACATTACAGCATGTTTTTTTTTTTAAAGTAATTTGCAATCAACTTCATTAAGATAAAACCACAGTAATGAGTCACCTTATTTCAGTCTGCTTATTTCTTCTGACTGCAGTTTTACAAATTATTCAAGTACGACACAGTTCGGATTGAGTTTTTAGTTGGCATATGAGCATTACGCAATTGGTGCAATCATAGCCTTTGAGTTTAGTTCACGGATCTCTATGGTTGGTAAAAATGATTTTGTTTTAACAAGATCCTTTTCATACTATAACAAAATGTTTTTCTTGTCAATACTACATACCAAATAATTTTTTCAAAGATGTTAGTTATGCTTTACTTGCCACGGATAGATATTGAAGGGAAAACACATTAAATATGTTGTCAATGAAGGTTTTGTTCGGTACACACAACTCACATTATAGTGCAGTAATAATAGAATGCCTTTATTACCACAAACGCATACTGTGTGTACCTCTAGCTACTTACAGCACATCTGTCATTTGACAGTCTTAAGAGGACACTAAATCAATTGAATTACATTTTCACAGAGAAGATAAAAACTTACATTCGCCAGTACTGTCTGACAATAATAATCATTTCTAAACCCCCTGTCACCTGCTGCTGCAAATCTTATGCTGCCCATATCTCAACCTTTTCTATCACTGTATGAATATGGCAGCTATTCCAGTTTGATAGATGAAATAAAAAGGCAGTATGATTGTGTCAGTATATTATTCCTTTCAAGATGACCTCTTTTTCTGCTTTATTGTGTGATATAACTTCCAAAGGTTGAGACAGCGTTTACAGCAGTGTAGATTAATGGCAGAGAGAGGTGGTGGAAATGGGTCCTTTTATGGTGGTTTCACACCAGTCAAAACCTCTGCTGTCTGCTGTATGGCCAAATTATACAGCCCCGCAAACTGTAATCAGCCAGAGGAGCGTGCATTTTAAACAGATCTGAGTTGCATGTGGTAATTAATGTAACTTTTTAAGAAACTAACAGTTTACAGCTGCTCTGAATCAATGATATTTAACAAAGACAGAACATTAATTAGTAAAATGTTGTTGGTGCTGCAGCTGCAGGGGAGTTTTGGATATATGTTACTTGAGTGTATGGTATTAATTATAAGTGGATCAATAAAAAAACACGATGGAATAGGCATTGATTTGGGCAGCATTTTTTAAGTCAACTAAAATAAATATCCGTCCCAAAATAGTATGCATATTTCCTGCACTTCCAGTAGAGGGCTTCCATTTTAGAGAATGTGACAAGCTTATTTCCATGTTTATATGGAATAACAGGATTTAAGCCTTGTTCAGACCCACAGTAGCCCTGAGTGAGAAAACCCAGCCGCCTAATTCATCTGAAGAAACCAGCCTGTGCCAATCCATATTTCACTGAACCAAATATCATGGTAATAATTGTCTGAACCAACAATTACAACCTCATTGTTGTGCTAAATGAAAAACCTGGGAATCACCAAAGTAAGATTCTTCTTCTGGGGTGCCATAACAATCAATCCAATAGTTGTTGGGATGTTTCAGTTTGGATTAATGTGGTGGACTGAGTGGATGCATGGTTGACACACTTTTTGGTACACTATGAGCTCTTCAAGATATGATGGTGCCTGACCATTAAGAGCTTTGTAGGTGAGGAGAAGGATTTTTAATTGAATCCTGGATTTTACAGGAAGCCAATGCAGAGAAGCTATTACAGGAGAAATGTGATCTATTTTACTAGTTCTTGTCAGTACATGTGCTGCAGAATCAACTGGAAAGTCTTAAGGGACTTGCGCAATCTGATAATAAGGAATTACTATAGTCCATCCTTGAAGTAACAAATACATGGATTAGTGTTCCTGCATTGTTTTGAGACAGGATGTGCCTAATGTATGTGACAAAATACATGGATTAGTTTTCCTGCATTGTTTTGATACAGGATGTGTCTAGTGTATGTGACAAAATAATTATGTATGTAAAACAAAAGTTTATTTTATGTGGGCGATTAAGGATACATCATGATCAAAGACCATGATCAAAACACAGAAAGTCCTCAAAGTGGTGCTGGAAGCCAGGGCAATGCCAGTCAGAGTAGCTATGTCTTTAAGTAATGAGCTTTAGAGGTGTTTGGGGCCAAGTACAATAACTTCAGTGTGTCTGAGTTAAGCATCAGGAAATTGCAGGTCATCCAGGATTTTATGTCCTTAATGCATGCTTGAAGTTTAATTATGTGAAATGTTTAATCTGGTTTGATCGATAGAAATATAACTGGGTATCATCTGCATAACATTGAAAGGTAATAGAGTGATTCCTAATAATATTGCCTCGAGGAAGCATATATAAGGTGAATAGTATTAGTCCATGCAGCAAGCCTTGTGGAACACCATGGCTAACTTTACCTTGCATGGAGGATTCATCGTTAACATGAACAAACTGAAATCAATCTGATAAATAGGACTTAAACCATCTTAAGGTGGTTCCTTTAATGCCAATTAAATGTTCAAGTCTCTGCAGCAGGATGCAACGGTCAATAAATGCAACCCTAGGATCTAATAATATGAGACAAGTCCTTTCTCTGAAGCAGTAAGCAGGTCATTTGTAATTTTCAGCGGCGCCGTCTCTGTGCTATGATGCTCTCTAAATCCTGATTGATTGGAAACTGCCGTTTTGGAAACTAATGGGGATCCAAAAAAATAATAAAAAACAAACACTGTTTATTGTCTTTTCTTTACCTAATTTCTCCTTTTTGTTTCAATAATAATAATAATAATAATAATAATAATAATAATGTACCTGTGTCATTCTACTCCTGTTCTTGTTTTAGTTTGTATTAAAGCATGTACAAAAACAAATATCTTTTGTTCAGATTGATTTTGAGGATTTAGGTAAATGTGATCTCATTGAATGTTTTGTAAAGATGAAGTGGAACAATATGTAAGAGTTACAGCGACTACACACAGGCTTCTCCTCACTATAAACCCTGCCGTATTTTCCATTAAGTATTAGCAATCTCCTCAACAGAAAGCAGTAAGAACAATAGCGTTATGTCTTCTCCTGCCATCTGAAATTATAGCAGATAGGTTGAGAGATGTAATCAAAGGCAGACGGCCTCGTAAAGTCAACAAGCCGCTTCATCTGAGGTCTGGCCCATATTGTTCTGGGATCAAACACCCCTCTACACTACACTACAGGCTGCTTTCACTGTCAATCATCCAGGATCAAGTAGTTGCAGGGGATTAACCAGCACTGTGGAGCTCTTAATGTACACACACAGACATACACATCACTAACATGCAGCTGAACAAGTAAAGAACCATGCATCCACTGTGAATGAACACTTATATACAGACACACTCACAGCATTTGCTTAGATTGACAAATAAGCTTTGTTACTAAAAATGTGCAAAGCACCAATGCCTCTAATGCTAAGTTGCATATAGCTCAGATTGCCAAAATACTGTAGCTTCCAGAACGCTGATCCAGTCTTGCTGGGTTTTTTTCTACATTTTCATATTGTATATTACCTCTTGAGAATAACGGAGCAATCACTCAGAAAAACACGAAGAATAAAAATAAAGAAAAGAGGTTCAACAGGAGGTGTCAAATGTGGGATCTCAGAACAACAAAATTGAGGGGTTAACAGCGAGACTGTCCCACTGAACAAACTTCAAACTGTGATCTGACTAACGGAGACATGGCAAAGCCAGAAGCAACATTCTCCGTAGATTGATATACAATTATAGGTGCAGACAAAGATAAGCACCTGTCAAATAAATCGATTAGTGTGTGGCCTTGCACGTTTGTGATGATTTGCACAGAAATATCAGCTGACAGCAACAGATAGGATAACTCATTTAACTAGAGAATGCAATTTCTGAAGAATGCTGGATGCTAAAAAAAAAATAGCTATACTGAATTGCAGGCTTGAATGTAGACAGACAATCTGAACATGTCAATGGCAAAAACAACAATTTTAGCAGTTTTATTTGTTATCTATTTGCTGCATGTATGTACATCAAAACATGAGGAAATAGGTGGTTATTGTAAATTGCACAATATTGGTTGTATATAATGTTTACTTTTCTTTATAGATACCCAATACTTTCTAATACATACAGTTTTTGCATCTTTGCTACAAAGAGCACTATGCTTTACTTGACGGATGTTTAGATATAGTGTCTTTTTAGGAGAATATTAACTGCTACTAAAACAGTTAATATTAAGGCATTATGAAGAATGTTCTTATATACAATACGTGTGTTCTGAATAAAATGTGGCATAGGACTCAATTTAGGGGTAGCACTTTATAATAACTACACATCATTCATCATTTATTAAGCATTAGTTACCTATTAGTTAATGGTTTGTTCATCATAATTAATTTATTGTTCATACACAATTCATCATCAGTAAAGCATTTTGTTCACAGTTATAAATGGTTTGTTCATAGTAAATAAGCCTATCTAGAAACATAAGTTTGTAAGTACAGGATTTATACTTAATAGATGATGAAACAACCATTTATAAATTAAATAATTTTCCCATTATAAACCAGTTACAAACTATTACCAAATGCTTTGTTCATCATTTGTAAAGCATTGCTCCTATGTTAATTCTCATAAATAAAGCATTTGTATACACGCTCATAAATGGTTTGTTCATAGTAAATAAGGCTCTTGAAAATAGTTTATAAATAGAAGTTTGACACTAAATAATTATTGCGAAAATTATTTGTAAATTAAATAATTTTCCCTTTATAAACTTTTTACAAACTATTAGTAATGTCTATCATTTGTAAAGCATAATTCCTACATTCATTCTAATCAGTAAAGCATTTGTAAATACAGTTAGTAAATGGTTGGTCCACAGTAAATAAGCCCATGTTAAACGTTTATGAGTTGATGTTTTTAATAATTCATAAATGATGCATTAACCATTTATAAATTAAGTCATTTTACCATTATTAACTAGGTACTCAGGAATGTATAAGGTCGGTTAAAACTAGGAAGTTAATGATTAATAGACTATCTAGACCCACATTTGTTCATGCCTTAAATAAAATGTTATGATTTAAAAAAATAGGCCTAAACTAATAGCTGGGGTATTAATACATCTGTTACAAATACTTACCAATATTGTAATCCATGACTAATTCAAGAGTTACTGCTGGTTAGTTAAGTATATTATGTTAGCCCATCTAAAGTGAGCACTTTCTATGCTTTACAAAGCATTTATAAATGAGTTGCAAAGGCTAACAGAACCTGGACACACACATGTATTGTTCTATTTGGATATGCCTTCAGAAATATACCTACGGATAGTTAGTGTGTTAATGCATCTTTAACAAGTACTTACCAACACATCAATTCATGATTAACTCATGAGTTACTACTGATTAGTTTACTACATGGCGTGAGCTCATCTAAAGTGAGGACTTGCTATGCTTTACAAAGCATTTATAAATACCGTAAGTTGCAAAGGCTAGCAGATATAAAGAGACAGAAGTAAAAAAAGTATTTGTAAGCCTTATTACGATGCAGTAAGAATGTACATTTATAAAATAGTTCATAGTAGTGTTATGTAGTTGATATCAGTGTGAATTTGGACCAGAACCAGAAGAAAACTAGATTGTTAAAAGCCAGAGAATTGAACATCAATAAAGAGACTAGAAAACCAGCATAAAGTTTGAGAAGTGTATTAATATACACAGAAACTTGGCACACATACAGAAACACAGGTATGAAAAATAACAACTAAAATAATAAAGTGTGCACATAACAGAAACCCTTTTCAGTTCAATGAGCTCAATTGGTCTTTGATGACAAGAGTTCAGAGATGTTCAACGTTGGCACCCATATGAGTTTATTTTGTCCTACCACCATGAAGAAGGAATCCAGGGCAATCCGTCTAAATTCAGAGTCTCCATCCTGTAGCTCGCCACCCAGCCAACTGAACTGGGAATCTCTAAACCCTGAAGTCTCTGGGATCTGAAGAGTCAATGTGATTCAATATCACTCTGTGGACTGGACCGCCCCTACGTAGCGTTTCTCAAATCTCCACCTCCTCCACCTGTAGATAAGGTCAAATCATTTCTCTCAATTACTATTCAGTAATAAAATCAATTGCTTAGGCTACAATTAAAATAAAATGAGGTAATATTTCAGTTAATCCATATTGAAATATCTAAATCTCTTCAGTTGTAAAACCGTTCTTAAATAAATCCTTTCAGGTATCAAAAGTACATTTATAATTAACCGGCAACCTTTATACAAAAAATACATTTCTAATTAAAGTTTTATGGAACCTACCTTAGTAACATTAAAGGGGTGATAGAATGATTATATGGGGTATTTCACACTGTTCCTTAATGTCTCCTAATAGGGTATGTAACATTGGTTGGGCTGAATATTGCACAAATGCTATTTTATGGGTCCTTAACTACCCTGTGAACATGGCTATTTGGAACAAGAGCTTTTCTTCCAAATATGGTATGCTCATGAATATTTAGATGAGCTGTGCGCTGATTGGTTTGATCGAACCACATAAACATCCATTGTAGACTAGACAGCAGGTCTCATATTTCAGACACTGCAAAGTTATAGTTTGTTTACAATTTTGTTATTAAATTCACTTCTGAGACTTTTTTTATGCAAGAAATCAACTATATAAGGCTCAAATATGGGCCGTTTTACAAAAATCGATGGCTAATTGCAAATTTGGTAAGATGTGTCGGACTTTAGGAGCTCCACACAGTCTGACGAGAAAGCGGCAACCTCCATACCCAGTGAAAGTCACCGTTTCTCGGTTACTGGATGACCGGGGCTCCGGAGCTCCGGAGCTGGCCAGCTGTCCGCTCTCACTCACATAAACCGACCATTTAGCAGGAAGAAGGGAGCTGCAGGCCCTGGAGCTCTGTCAGGGCAGCTGCGTTTGGTAGTCCACTAACCCAGAAAAGCCGTGACGGAGCTCCATCTACATCACAGCAGGCCGGTTTAGCCATCAATTTTTGTAAAATGGTCCATATTTGACCTCTACATAGTTGATTTCTTGCATAAAAAAAGTATCAGAAGTGAATTTAGTGGTAAAATAGCAGATGAACAATGTATACAATTTCTGAGATCTGCGACCTATTCAGAAGACTACCTGGGGCCTGTTGCACAAAAATAGAATGAAAAAATCCAGGATAACTGAAAAAGTGCAGCTTGACTTAGTGTGGTCCGCTCATCGCGGCTTAATCGGTTGCACATTTGCCGAGCCAGGATGAGAAGGTGAAGCTATGTCAAGCCAGGTGTAGATAGCTGTGATAAGTGCACGTCCACGGCTTTCTTAAATAGACCACGGTATCGATCACCAAAATACTGATGCAGAAATTGAGAAGACGCGTGCAGCATACGTTTAACCCGCTGAGCAGCAGCTGTTAATGGAAAATTACGAGGAGGTGAAACATAAAATATGCAAAGAGGGAAATACGCCTGTTATCAGACAGAGAGAAAATGCCCAACAGACAAAACAACCGACTGAATGCGTAAGGATTTAAAAAGACCTACTTAGGGCCTACTAGTCACTCCACATTTTTACAGTTTTAATTGCTTTTAATATGCATGTTTTGTGTTGGTTTTATTGCTGTAGCCGTTTTAATGTGCTAAATGTGCTGGTTTTACTGTAAAGTGTCTTTGAGTAGCCTGTAAAGCACTATATAAATAAAATGTTTTATTATTTAGCCTACTTTGCCTTAAAAGTGAGCAGAGAGAATTCATGCTCCTCGGGCAATTTACCCTAAGGACTAGGCTTAATTTCAAACCCTTATTCATGTGAGAATATGTTTTACAACCATATCCACAAATCTCTATAAGCTATAATTATAAATATCTTTCTACAATTCATTTTCATACAGAACAAACATGACTGGACACTGTAAGCTTATCTGTAAAACAATGTAGCCTATTATTATTCATGTTTTCTTTTCTCACTCCCAAGCTCCAAGATGCGTGACAGCACCAAAATAAAAAGATTAAGAAGCTTTGTGGCATTCCAACACATTCTCACTCCCATCTCGTAAAATACGGACGTTTGGTCAGGTGCCATTGTCGTCGTTATTGACGCTAAAAGTCTCCTTTAGAGTCCGATCCACAGTGTGGGAGGATCCCCCTGCCTCCCCCCGCCTCTCCATGTTGCACGGGGCAAATTCACGGGAAGAGCAGCGGAGGAAAAGCCCATTTCCTCCGCACTGTCCCACTTTATCTCCGGTGCATGTGCAACCATTTCTTACCATCCAAACAACTGCAATAGTAGGATTTAAGTCAAACTTGTGACCGCAATAGTGACAAGTAATGCATGTTAATAAAAATAAAGCAAAACACATTCAGAAGACAACGGAATAACTGTTAAACACATTTATTTCTGTTAGCCTGCTCTGGAGCAGGCTAGCTGCAAAGAATAAATCTCCATGGTTACTTGGCTGGGTTTAATTCAACCTGCTTTTGTGCAACCAAATCAAAGCTAAATTCATCAAGGATAACCTGAATATCCCGGCTTAATCCCTTATACTGGTTTTGTGCAACAGGTCCCTGATCTCAGGTCAGTGGTGTAGCCTATGTAAACGTTGGGGCGTGACAAAGAGACTAGAGACAAATGAGGAGGAGCCTCATTTCTCCCTCGTTCCGCCTAGCTACGTCCCGACCCCCACTCGAAACCAGTTGCAAGCACTTCTGACCCCAAAGTCTATCAGTTGTTTTTTTTTGGTCCATATGCAGTTAATAACCTGCATATTTCGCAAAGAAGAGGGAGAGAATACCATTGCAGTATTGAATAATTGGAGCTCAGACGCAATTTTGTAATTTTCTCAATTGCTGATCCTCTGAATAAAACAGAAAATTGGAAAAACAGGTTAAAGATCCAATTTTTTAATTTGTCAAGGTGGAAAAAATTGAAAAATTTTATATTTGAACCCATTTTTTTGTTTTTCCAAATGTCCGTTTGTGCTTCGAAAATGTAACTAATAAGCGTTACATTGACCTTTAATGCCTCTAGATTACAACACTGTAGCTTAATTTATGGGAAACTAACACAATTTGAGAGATTTTTACATGCAATTTATAAAAAAAATTTAGGATAGTGTTAATGTTACTAAGGTAGGTTCCATAAAACTTGAATTAGAAATGCATTTTTTGTATAAAGGCTGTCTGTTAATTATAAATGTACTTTTGATACCTGAAAGGATTTATATACTTTTGATTCCTAAGAGAAGACATTTAAGAACGGTTTTACAACTGAATAGAGATTTAGATATTTCGATATGGATTAACTGAAATATTACCTCATTTTATTTTCATTGTAGCCTAAGCAATTGCTTTTATTACTGAATAGTAATTGAGAGAAATGATTTGACCTTATCTACAGGTGGAGGAGGTCGAGATTTGAGAAACGCTACGTAGGGGCGGTCCAGTCCACAGTGATATTGAATCACATTGACTCTTCAGATCCCAGAGACTTCAGGGTTTAGAGATTCCCAGTTCAGTTGGCTGGGTGGCGAGCTACAGGATGGAGACTCTGAACTTAGACGGATTGCCCTGGATTCCTTCTTCATGGTGGTAGGACAAACAGATTATTTTTCTAGATAGGCTTATTTACTATGAACAAACCATTTATTACTGTGTGAACAAATGCTTTACTGATGATGAATTATATATGAACAATAATTTAATTATGATGAACAAACCATTAACTAATAGGTAACTAATGCTTAATAAATGATGAATTATGTGTAGTTATTATAAAGTGCTACCAATTTAGGTAAGAATTTCAATCAATTCCACAATTTAGTGTAGCAATGATCCAAATTTATGTGGTAAATCAAATTACATCCAGACATGAACCAAAAGATCACACACACACACACACACACACACACACACACACACACACACACACACACACACACACACACACACACACACACACACACACACACACACACACAGCCATGTGGCAATCGATCGTCTGTCTGTGCCCTGTGATGAGATTCCCAGATAAAGCAGCTTGTGAAGAGGCAACAGATAGACGCTGACCTCTCCCTCCTCAACACCAGCAATAACTGCTGCTACTTCCAAGCACAATAAAACATGTCTGTTAGCCCTATATGGCCAGATTTGCGATTTTACTGTAAAGTAAAATTTAAAGCTATGGCAATACATGTGACATGATGATTTGTAACATGACAACATTGATGCAATGTGACAGGCCAATCATGTGCAATAAATATCATTGCCGAAGTGGTCTAACCAGGTCTCAGTATTTGCCAGACACTACAGAACATGTTCTATTCTCTAAACAAAAGCATTCATACATATGTAATTTTACAGGTTTTTTTCCCATTAACATTTGCATTTCCGTCATAGTGTCCAGTTGAATATTTTTTCCCCATGTTCATATGCAGGCAATGTTAAACTGAAAAGTTTGTTAAAACAAATAAATTGAACCACCTATTCCTAAAATCTTTATTCTTTCAAACATCAGAAAAAGAAAAATGGCTAAAAAAATATATAAACCTGAAGATATAATTGTAAAGACAATGAGTTGAGTGGAGTGCCAGGAGGTGAATTTTATTTTTTTTGGTTTATCAACTAATGGATTGTTAAGTTTTATTTTGACATCAGAGTCTATGACTACGCCAAGATTTCTGGCTATGTCCGTTGTTTTTAACGTTGCCGCTTGAAGCTCAGTGCTGTCTTTTAATTGTTCCTCTTTGGCTCCAAAAAACAACTACCTTTGTTTTGGAGATTTTGGCACATATAATAGTTGATTTGTTCATTGCATTCTTAGTATTGGACCATAGTGCCCTGGTCAAATCAAATGTAAATATGTGTCGTCTGAATAATTATTGCAACTTATTTTGTTGTCTTCCATAATCTGAGCCAGTGGAAGCATGTAGATGTTAGACAGAAGATGCCCTAGAATGAGCCTTGGAGCCATGCCTGCAGCATGTCATATTTGTCCACTCAGATGTGTATTTACCTATAGACACAAAGTGGTCCCTTTTTCACAAAGTAGTTCCATTAAGTAGGATTTAAACCAATTAGTACCGTGCCAGAAAGTCCAACCCAGTTTTCTAGTCGAGTACTATGTTGTGGTCGACCGTGACAAATGCAGCATGGAGATCAAGTAATACTAAGACTGACATTTTGCCGCTGTCTGTATTTAAGTGGATGTCAACCTGACTTGAAGACATCAAAACAGTTGTTTATTGACAATAAGCGGTTAAGCTTTTGGAAAAAACAGCATTTTCAATGATTTTAATTAAGGATTGAAGGTAATAATTGCACATTAGTGATATGTCTAGATTATTCTTTAAGATTATTTTTTGGGCCTTTCATGACAGCTGAAGACAAGAAAAGGGAGACAGAGTGGGAATGACAAGCAGCAAAAGGCGCTGCGGTATGGACAGAGCCTTAGTACATGGGGTATAAGGCATAGATACCCGACCCGAGCCCGACGGGTCCCGACGGTACCCGACGGGCCGGGCCAAGTTCGGACAGATATTTAGAAATCATGGTCGGGTTCAGGTCAGGCTTGGTCAGATCAGCGCGATAAGGCATTTGTTGTAAAATGGTGCTGCGGCTCCTTTAAGAGAGCTCAGTGTGTGTGTAAAGTGGGCAGAAGAGAGATAGAGAGAGAGGAAGCAGACGTGTAGATGCGACCAGAGCAGAGTTGGTGGAATAAGTTTAAGTTTTGTAGCCAACAGTGTGTGCGGTGTCCGAGATAAACCCCAGACTGAAAGCCAAGTTCATTCATTTCCTCACCAGAAATGAGATATAACCCTAACGTTATATAACATCGGCCCTGGAGGTAACGAGTCTCCCCTGGTTTTCTGATCACGGTCGGAAACGAAGCGATCAGGAAAGGTTAGCACATTGAACATTTTAAATTAAACAGCTTATTAACGTGCACTTGTTGCCCTGTGTGTGCTGATCCGCTCATCTGTTGACATTTCCGAATGGCTTCCTATAGCTGCTTAATAAAAGCTTTCAACACAAACAAACATAGGCTTACACGTGTTATTAGTATGAGAAAAAAAAATTTGATTTTAACTGACGGGCTCGGGTCAGGCTCGGACACAAATTTATTAATGCCTGTCGGACTCGTGCCGGGTTCGGACGGAAAAAATCTGCCCGATCAGACCTCTAATGGGGTACACGCCCAACAGGTGATCTACCAGTGCGCCCCAGATTGTTCGTTTTTTAAAGTGGCTTGATGATGGCAGTATTTTAGAGCCTGTGGGAAGATACCTGAAAGAGGAGACATGTTTACAATCTGTAGAAGATCTGAGCCCAATCTGTACTACCTGCTTTGGCACATGGTTTAGTCTTGCAGCATATTTTAGAGGGATTTAGTTTTTTGCAATTATGGCATTGTTGTCCAAGGGCATGACGCTTTTCCCATTTACTACTTCTAAAATGATTGCAGTTTCTGATGGTCTGAGAGGATGATTGGGACTTGACTTATTCTGTTTGAAACTGGCCTTACTGCATCAACATTGGTAGCTTGAGTGGCTAGCGGCTACTTTCCTCCGTTATTTCATGAATGTGTCAGACTGCAATGGCTTTGGTGAGAATTAATTAATTGTCTCTCAACAGAGACTAGTTTATGTAGAATAAAAGTCATGTGAACAAATCCAACATTGAGCAAATAATCTTAAATGACACTGAACCAGAATGAAATAGTGCATGTTCATTGGCGTTGTCATATATGCAAATATCAAGTACAGTGGCTCATAATGACCAAGAAGGATAATCATTTACAAAATGATCTATAGGGTCAATGGCTCAAAGTGTTTCATCAACTATACGACAAGAAAAAGGTTGGAGGGTGCAGCATGGCTTACATATATTTGGTCGCATCCCATTATTTTCAATTGTAAGAATTGATTTGATTCTTAACCAAACATCATTATTGACACTCATCTCTGTTTGAAGGATCCTAAACTTAGAGCAACTTGCTCATATATTTTGTTTGCGTTTGCTTGGTCTAACCACCAATTTAACTATTAAAGCAGAAAATTAGGAATTGCGCACATGTAATGATTCCAATTGCTGGCTAGCATTGAGAATTTGTCTTCTGATCAACTCTGCAAGCTGAAACCCTCTCTGTCTCTCTCCTTCTGTCCCTCCTTTCTGTCTCCATCCAATCTTACAGATCTAATTTGGTAGCTTCAGACTTTCTTATGACTTTATTAAAGGACTTTTTTAGATCTCCACTTTTCTTTAACTCTGAGTGGTTCCACTGCACAGGCACAGGCTTGGGGCGCTGTAAATGAGAGGACTTGATATCATATCAAAATCAATGAAGGTGGACCCTGAATAGCAGCAGTCTCCTCCTCTCTACTCATCTCGTCTGCTGTCGTTCATCAAGCCTTTAAAATAAGCAGCGGGAAGACATAATAGGACCTTGATGTCACTCACTGGTCGAGCCTTTTAAAGGATGTGCTGTTCTTCAAACCCTCTGGTTTTATAAATATTAAGATAAGAAGCAGGTGAGTGATGACCAATAGAAAGTTGTTTGAGCAATTGTACTGCATGCTAAACTTACAATTCTGTGTGGAGTGAGGACATAGGATTTGGGTATGGTTTTATTTTCAATATTTAGATACCTTTCTAGTGTGCCTCAAGGCTTTTTGTCAGGTTTAGAGTAAATTAACTGTGACACAGAATATCTTAATTTAAGGACGGATGATTGATGTTGTGTTGTACAGAAATAAGGCATGAAGCTAAAAATATAGAAATAAAACAAAGCTAACCTTAAACACGATGACTCCATTTAACTACATTTCTAATGCCCCTCCTGAGTATAATAGTTTATTTGGACTCTCCACTCCACAACTGCAATACCGTTCCCCCAAATTAGTTACAGTTGTGACAGCATTGTTGAAATGATTTTCATTATGAATAACTAAAGAGGCCAAGCACAAATTATTTAAGATGGTGTATTTAAACCTTAAGGATACCCTGTGGAGTCTTGAGCATCTAGTAGTGCCAAAGCACACCCAGACGCATAGCAAGGTGGCAGCAAAGGTAAGAAAAAAAGAAAACTACAATCTGACAAACTATGCATGATTCAAAATGTTTTAAGCATTGGTTCTGTTTTCACAATAGCACAAATTGTGCACGTTAGAAATGTAATTAGCATTTACCAAATTGATGGCACACAACAAAATGGTGAATATTCCAGCCACTCTATGTCTGTATAAAAAGGAACTGTAGTAAAAGGTTATGACAGTCATGACGGCCAGAAACTGCTGTGTGGCTGCTGATGGACTTGAGAACTGCAATATATTTGCCCCATACATGGACTCTAAAAACAGATCAGGAGCATGCACAGATAGACCCCAGGTGGTGCTCAAGCACCTGCCCTTTTGGTCTGACTAGATAAGTGCCCTTTCTGTGTTTTTGTATGTTTTTGGCCCATGGCATCAATTCTCAATTAAAAGTGTTCTAATGCCGACAACTGTATATGAGTTCTAATTCTCCACACTATACATTAGCATCTTTCTATACTGACGAAGTTAGGTGTGAATTTCTAATAGTATGTATCTGTTATTTGCTAATTTATCTGTTATCTTCCTGACTCATTTATAAAAACAAAAAAAAAAGAAACATTTGTTTTGTTTTTAGATAAAACGGGCAGCCACCCTGAACTGCAGGCGGCAGAGTGTGTTTACCCCTGCAATTTGTTATTATTTCAAAAAAGATTATGGAATCTAAAAAAGTAAAACATTTAGGTAAATAATTTTGACCTGTAATTTCAAAGTCAAGGGTTAGTACATATACTGTTCTGGCTGAGGTGTAGCAACTCCAACTAAACAGTGAGCTAAACTCTCTCTATTCATGAACATGAAGAAGTCCTGAATTCCTTGTATGCAGATTTATTTTCTTCACATTGTGCTGAATCCATACACATGAGATGAGTGATGAAAGACGAGAGAGTAAAACTAGGAAACAAACAGCAAAATTCGGTAATTAGCTAAGCCAACTAGCTTTCATGAACATAACTTTTACAGCATGAAATTTATATGCTTAAAAGTTAACTTAGTCAGAACAAAGATGATATACATACAAGCGATGCTTCTGCTGGGGAGTCAACGAGCAGGAGGCATTTTTCCTGGCGCAATGACGTCTTCTTTTTTTTTACCAGTCTGCCGTTTCTAATGCGTTTCTAACGTGGTGAATTCTAACGTGATTTCCTACTTCCGGTTTTAGCTCAGTAAACAAACGTCAAAATAAGAGTCTGCATGAAACTGAAAATATGCCAATTAAATGCATAAAAATTTAACTTAAATGCCTGAAGGGCAGAACACTCCCCGTTTGACCTTAAAGGTCACTATTAACTATTAAATGTCTCTGAACCTTCAGTCTTCGGGCAGAAGAAGAACTACTTCTGACACTGGTCTCAAGAACACCTTCGCAGAACCTTGGTCCGATGTCCTGAGCTCCACCTTCCTCACTTTGCTGTCTCTCCCAGGGAAGACAGCTGTGATTCTCGCCACAGGCCACACGTTACGTGCAGCTTGACTGTCCTAAAGGAGCACAATGTCCCCTTCTTTGAGATCTTGCTGGGCATCTCTCCATTTCCGGCGGACTTGCAGAGTGGGGAGGAATTCCTGGCGCCACCGACGCCAGAATCTGTCAGCAAGAGCTTGAACTTGTTTCCATTGTCCGCTGAGAAGATCTGTGAAGTCTCCGTGTTGTGGGGTAACTCCAACCTTCTGGGTAAGTATCATTGCAGGAGACAATATGTACGGTGACTCTGGGTCAGTAGAGACTGGAACGAGAGGTCTGGCATTGATTATCGCAGTCACTTCCATCATGAGTGTGCACAAGACGTTGTGGGTATGTTGGATGTTCTCTTGGAGCAGTATTGCATCGAGGATCCGCCTTGATAGGCCTATCATACGTTCCCATGATCCTCCCATATGGGACGCATGAGGAGGATTAAACACCCATGAGCACCCCTGTTGACTCAAGAAGTTCTGTACCGTGATGTCAGGTTGTTGTTGGCTTAGTCCCAGTTCCTTTGCGGCGGCTACAAAGTTTGTTCTGCAGTCCGATCTTATCTGCTTCGCAGGTCCCCATATGGCAAAGAAACGTCTCAATGCATTAATGCAACTGGACGTGTCTAGGGAGTCGATGATCTCGATGTGCACGGCACGGGAGCTCATGCAGCAGAAGAGCATCGCCCATCTTTTGCTTTGGGCCTGTCCACATCGTGTACGCCTGGAGACGATTTGCCATGGTCCAAACACATCCACTCCTACATAGGTGAAGGGTGGGCATGTGTGCAAGCGTTCTGGAGGTAAATCTGCCATGAGTTGTTCCTCTGTTCTTCGGCGTAACTTTCGGCACACTACACAGTTGTGCAAGACAGAGGCAATAAGTCGTTTTCCACCTATGACCCAGAAGCCCGCTGCTCTCAGGGCCCCTTCGGTGAGGTGGCGGCCTTGATGCTTTACCTCTTCATGATACTGTCGCACCAACAGCAAAGAAACATGGCAAGATTATTGTTTTTTTTCCTGAGTACTCAAGTCAGCATGTTTTAATCTGCCACCAACACAAATCAGATCACCTTCAAGAACAGGTCTGAGCTTGTGAAGGGAACTGTCCTTGGTTACAGTTTGTAACCAAGAGCTGTGAGCTCTTTTGCAAAGACATCTTCCTGTGCGGCTCTGATAATGATGTGTCTTGCCTGAGACAAGATTGTGTCCTCCATGGACGGGGCACGTTTGTTGTCGGACTCAGTCTCGTTGAAGACCTGTAGTCCAAGAGCCTCCAACGATGAGTTGTGTGGTTTGTTCTTCTGCTGCCTGCCATGGGACACATCTTCAGTCAGCTTCATGAAGCCTTCACATGGTCTGAGAATAGAGGGTCAGCCATTCTCCAGCACACTTGTCTTGAACACGCTCACAGCTGGTTTGTGTGCGTTCCCTAGGCACACGTCTCCTACCAGGACCCATCCCAAATCCAGTCTTTGTGCAAAGGGGGCGTTGTGAGGTCTGTTCACTTGCTGTCGGACTTTATGGACCCTCACAATGTCTCTGCCTAGCAAGATGAAGATTTCCGCCTTGGGATCGAGTTCTGGTATGTGTGCCGCTACACTTCGTAGGTGTGGATGGTGACGGGCTGCATCGGGCGTCGGTATTTCAGAGCGATCAATGATAATTCGACCTGAAAACCCTCTGCCTTTCTGCCTGACGTCTCAACCAATCCGGCACAGGTCTTCAGTGAGTAAGGGAATGGTTGGCCCTTGATGTTGAAAAGCTCAAAGAAGTCTGATCACACCAGCGAACGGTTGCTCTGATCATCTAAAATGACGTACATGTTGGTTGCCTTCTCACGTTGACCTTGAGGGTATATTTGTACTAGACAGATCTTCGAGCAGGATCTTGCTGTTCGCTCTGGACCGCATACCTGGGTGCAGTGTGAGGAGATGGCTGTACTGTTGCCAGCATGTTCCTCTTCCTCCCCGCTATCATCTGGTGGCGGTGTAGGCCTTCTGTAGACTTGAGGTAGTGGGCCTGGATGCATAGCAGCGTGATGTCGGTCGCTGTTGCACTCCATGCACTTTACTGTTGCCTTACAGTCTCTTGCAAGATGACTAGCTGATGTGCAGCACTTGAAACAAATCCCATTCTCCTTGAGAATGCTCTTTCTTCAAGAGTCTTCCCTCTAAATGCTCTGCATTTCCTTAGCGAATGTTGTTTGTTGTGAATGAGACAGTTTTTCTCTGGCCCGCTGGGCTTTGTCTCAGTTGAGTTCGCAGGTGGGTTTTCACCTGAAGAGATGTTTGTCTTATCAACGGATATTTTTCTTCCATAATTATTTGAGACTACTTTGTCTGACTTCAGTCCGTTGTTGCTGGCGCATAGAAGGATGAAACTGCGATCATTCCTCCGGCGTGCTTCATGGCAGATGAAGTCAGCAAAGTAATCGAATGGAGGGAAGTAGCCGTTGTTATCTTCTTTAAACTTTGAGCCGACTGAGAGCCATTTCTCCTGTAGCCCGTGAGGGAGTTTCTCCACGATGGGCCCAATGCCCCTGGCGGTATCCAGGTAGGTCAATCCTGTGAGGTAACCTTCTTCTCTGGCACCCTGGAGTTCCATAAGAAGATCGCCTAGGTCCCTCAGCTTCCCGTAATCTTTGGTTGATATTCTTTGGAATTCATCCAATCTCTTAAAAAGAGACTTCTCCATTACCTCAGGTGCAGCGTAACACTCTTGGTTGCTCCCAGGCCTTTTTTAGTGCTATATCTGGGTTCCCGACATGCACAGAGCGAATCCTTTTAATGTGCTTCACAGACTCTGGTCCGAGCCATTTAATCAGCAAATCCAACATTTCAGTGGAGGTGAGTCCTAAGCCTGTAGTAGCATTGCTGAATGATGACTGCCATGCTAAATAATTTTCAGGTTTATCATCGAATTGGTAGAGGCTTGTACTTACTAAATCACGACGAGCCAGGTATCGTGCCAGGTGTTCTGTTTCAGGTGTCACTCTTGGGATGGATGGTGCATACACAGGCACGTGTGATGAAGCTGCTGCCTTAAGTGAGGATTTGAGAGGATGATGTATTTTCTTGGGTTTTGCGGGGTGTCCGCTTTCTCTAGCAGGTGTTGTATCATGTCCATCATATCCTACCAGACCTGTATGACCTCTATTAAGTGGTATGCCAATGTGGGTTACATCCCTGAATTTAGCCTGGTTGCTCAAGAATGGCTTTTTCGGTGTGTTATGCTCAGATGATCTATTATGGGTTTCAACCTCTTCTTGCTCTTCATGTAACTGTAAGTTGCGTCCTGATGGAGGATTCCATGTGACGTAGCTCCCTTCTGACGATGCTGCCTCAAGTAATGTCGCATGGGCAGATGCTTGAGTTTGTGCTACGTTATGTTCAGCTTGTGCTTCAACATATTCTTTAGTGCGTGTTACAATTCCGTTTTGTAAATTTGCTTGAGAAGATACATCGGTCTTGATTGAATCTTCTAGATCCAGTTCAGCTGCTTCTAATGACTCGGCTTGGGCAATAGCTGCGGCCGCCTCTCTTTGAAGTTCAAGTGCGCCTAGTTCAGCTTCAAGCTTTGCTTTTCCTAATTGTAGCTCTGCTTCCTTCGCTGCCCTTTGAACCTTCAGCTCTGCTTCTTTCTCAGCAAACGCTGCTCGTGCCTTCGCCGCCTCTGCTTTAGCGCGCGCCCTTACTGCTGCACTCGATGCTGATGACTGAGCACTTTTTGATTTTCTTGTGTGCACAGATGTATTGTCAGTCCTTTCTGATTCCATGTTGCTTGTCTACTTGCTTCTCAAGACGTTGAAACTTAAGCTGGGTTACGCTTTTTTACTGTACTGTTCTCGCTGAGGTGTAGCAACTCCAACTAAACAGTGAGCTAAACTCTCTCTTTTCATGAACATGAAGAAGTCCTGAATTCCTTGTATGCAGATTTATTTTCTTCACATTGTGCTGAATCCATACACATGAGATGAGTGATGAAAGACGAGAGAGTAAAACTAGGAAACAAACAGCAAAATTCGATAATTAGCTAAGCCAACTAGCTTTCATGAACATAACTTTTACAGCATGAAATTTATATGCTTAAAAGTTAACTTAGTCAGAACAAAGATTATATATATACAATTCAATTTTATTTATAGTGTCAAATCATAACAAGAATTATCTCAGGACACTTTACAGATAGAGTGTAGGTCTAGACCACACTCTGTAATTTCCAAGGACCCAACAATTCCAGTGATTCCCCAAGAGCATGCATGAATGTGTAAGTGTGACAGTGGCAAGGAAAAACTCCCTTTTAGGAAGAAGCCTCGGACAGACCCAGGCTCTTGGTAGGCGGTGTCTGATGCCGGTTGGGGGTTTGATGAACAATGGCAATAAAAAGTCACAATTAAGATAATGACTAGAGTAATTGTAATAGTTCATGGTGTCGTAGAGCACATCAGGGCATAACAGGGCGTTGGCCGGACATAGCAAGTCGACGCCGGGCATTGCATGGTGTAATGGGGCACAGCAGGTCGTAGGGCAGTACCACGGCGACAGCTGCCACCATGATGTAGGTGCCATCATGATCCAAGATGATGGTGCTGGGGGGACAAAGAACATACGGACTACGGGGAAGCTCCCCGGAACTAGGTTAATAACAAGCATTTCTGAAACATGAATACACACAGATGGAAAGAGAGAGGAGAGAGGAGCTCAGTGTGTCAAAGGAGGTGCCCCGGTAGTCTAGAACTATAACCGCATAGGGAGGCTGTGTTCGACGATTGTGGCTACACACTTTCCCCCGCCGGTCTAGGCTAACGCTGTGACACCTTACTACCTAAGTATGCGTAAGCTTTCTATGGGGAGAAGCAGTGATAGGATGGGTGTGCGCCATGACTGAGGCACTACTGTCCAGGCGAATGCTGCAACTCCTAACTTCCTAACTATAAGCTTTATCGAAGAGGACAGTTTTAAGTTTACCCTTAAAAATGGTGATGTGTCTGCCTCCCGAACCCAGACTGGGAGCTGGTTCCACATACAAGCGATGCTTCTGCTGGGGAGTCAACGAGCAGGAGGCATTTTTCCTGGCGCAATGACCGTCTGCTTTTTTTTTTTACCAGTCTGCCGTTTCTAATGCGTTTCGAACGTGGTGAATTCTAACGTGATTTCCTACTTCCGGTTTTAGCTCAGTAAACAAACGTCAAAATAAGAGTCTGCATGAAACTGAAAATATGCCAATTAAATGCCTAAAAATTTAACTTAAATGCCTGAAGGGAAGAACAGTACAGTCAAGTACAAACTTGTAGTCTTCAGCTCAAACAAACACTGACTCAAGTGACATCAGGGGCTTCAGCCCCGAATGTTGAGTGTAGCCCCGAATGGATAACACTTTACAATAAGGGTACATTAATTAGCATTACTTAATGCATTAATGAGCATTAATTAACCGTTAATATTTACCATTAGTTAATGCAGTAAGAAGCCGTGACTAACTTTAAAAACAGTTAAGTAAGGTGTCTATTATATCATTAATAAATGCAATATTAAGCCTTGACTAACAGTTAACTAAGGTGTCTATATTACTATTAGTTAATATAGTAAAAAGCCTGGACAAACTGTTAGTAACAGTTAAATAAGGCATCTATTTACCATTTGTTAATGCCTTGACTAACTGTTAATAACAGTTAACTAAGGTGTCTATTTTGCAATTAGTTAATGCAGTAATAAGCCTTAACTGTTAATATTAGTTAACTAAAGTGCATATTTCACCATAAGTTAATGCACTAACAACCCTTAACTAACTATTAATAACAGTTAACTAAGGAGTCTATTTTACCATTAGTTAATGCAGTAATAAGCCTTGACTTACTGTTATTAACAGCTAACTAAGGTGTCTATTTTACTATTAGATAAACAAGCATCACTTAACAGTTAATCATACTAATTAAACATTAGGTAAATGTTAAGTAAGCGTCTCTTGATAACAAGTAACCCTTAGTTGATGTTAATTAAGGTATTTCCTAATATTACTAGGTGGTTGATAAAGATGTTTGATAGCATGCATGTCTTAAGGTTCACAGCCAAGCCATCTCATTATGAGAAAAATAAAATGTGTTTTTATTGTTTATTTACGTGTTGTGGTTGTCCACAATATTTGTCCATCCTCCAACATATGACTTACTTTGGGTAGACGGTGATATCAGTGAAAAGACTCCAGAGTCTCTATGCAGAGGTTTGCTGGTTCCTTTGTCTTCATGTAGACATTACCTTAAAAGCCCAACCTAAGTAAATTATTGTGCATGCTATATAATCATTACTTAACCATAACTGCTCACTTGATTACTGTATAATAATACTGAATAAGCATTACTAAACCATAACTAAACAGTAATTAATGTTCTTTGATTGCCTTATTGTAAAGTTGAGAACATATGCACCTTAACTAACACTTAATGTATAATAATACTGAATATGCATTACTAAACCATAACAAAACGGTTATTAACGCTCTTTGTGAGCCTTATTGTAAAGTTGAGAACATATGCACCTTAACTAACACTTGATAAATGTATAATACTGAATAAACACTTTTCTCATAATGAGATGCTTGGCTGTGAACCTTAAGACATGCATGCTATCAAACATATTTATCAACCACCTGGTAATATTAGGAAATACCTTAATTAACATCAACTAAGGGTTTACTTGTTATCAAGAGACGCTTGTTAACATTTACTTAATGTTTAATATTGTATGATTAACTGTTAAGTGATTCTTGTCACTGCATTAACTAATGGTAAACTATACACCTTAGTTAACTGTTACTAACAGTTAGTCAAGGCATTAACAAATGGTAAATAGATGTCGCTTAGTGTCCACTCTCGCGGTAAAAAGCTGTGCAGCTTCAGGTTTATGCTGTCGACATGCTGCAGCAGATGTGTCGCATTTGTGCTCCATGTATGTCTGCTGTAGTTTTGGTTTTCCACCTCCGATGTAGAGCAGCGTACAGCCACTTCCCTAAACTTTATGATTAGGCCAAATGTTGGCAAGCTGGGCAAGCCAATCACCGTTTTGCATTGCATTCAGTTTATTTAAATGGGTCCAGGCTAAGCCCAGAACCTCCTCAAGTCCTGAAAATGCCACTGATTATTATTACTAAATGTTATTATAAAACCCCTTCACCTCTTAGTTCATGACTTTTCCTAACATGGGTTTATTAATCATATAGTGAGTATAGGGGGTGTGGTATGAAAATAAAATGAAAATATAATTTATACATAAAACTGCCAACGGGTCATTTTTACCCCCTTATAGAAAACGCTGTATATTGCTGCGCTAGCAACACTTGTTTACACGTCATCTAAGAATTGGATCGGGAAGAGATCAGTGACCCGTGAATTTCATTGGATGCAGAATCTTTTTTTGAGGACGAGGAGCACCCGCCTCATCTGTATCATCGAAGTGGCCCTCAGATGCTGACAGGACAAGGGCCCACAGTCAAGCGCTAATGTTACACATCCTTCTAGTTAGACATAACTCAGGTAGCAGTGTCTAGCTAATGTTAGCTTACGGCACTATCTAAACTAATTTTAAATAGGCTATTTATATTCTTAAGTGTCATCTCAACATCTGTGTGTGTGTGCTCGATCTGTAACAAAAGAGCGTAAAGCCCATAAACTGACTTTTAAATAGTGACTTTCAAGTATTACTTAATTTAATATTAGACAAACATTAACTGCTTCAAGAAATGATATATTTGCGAGTGCTGACGCTGTTGCGGCAACGGGTACAAATTCTAGAAGTAAATGGAATGCAAGCAGTTCTAGTGTTAACTCAGCAAGCCCCTTGGTAATTCACCAGTGTGGGCTGAAAATGATGTACATGGCAAGTCAGTCACTTGCAATCGTTTGGAAAACCTGTTGTCGTACACAGAGAAAATAACTAGAAATCAATGCCAGACTGAATAAAGGAGAAGAAACAAAATTCAGACTGAATATTAAGCTGTCA
Source organism: Zingel zingel (assembly GCA_023566125.1). Lineage (NCBI taxonomy): Eukaryota > Metazoa > Chordata > Actinopteri > Perciformes > Percidae > Zingel > Zingel zingel. Next base: position 22,587,772 of record CM042335.1, on the reverse strand, counting down.
AAGCAAAAGACCACTGAAAGGGTAGCTTTCAGGTGGCCAATGTGCAAGGTACTCATCCATTCATCCACTTCTTTTCAACTTACTGAGAGGCTCTGCTACCATATCTCCACTGCTCTCCCATTCTTCTTCGGTCCTCCAAAACTCCTTCCTCTTCCTGGCAGGTTGCCTGATTCTTCAAGATTATGACCTACTGCCACTTTTAAACAAATTCTCCATTTCCTGGTAGATTGGATGAGTCTGGAAGCAGAAGCGCACACAGAGGGAGACAGAACGGGGGTGAGACAATTAGGCAACGAAGGAAAGTTATCCACCCCCTCCACTCCTTTTCCTCGTCCCCTTCAGTTTCTCGGGGATCATCAAGCCACAGTGTGGCAACATTTTAGGGCTGGCTGCTTATCGGAAAGCTGTCCGCCCACATAGATACAGCACTTCCTTAACTTCTACCACACACTGGATGAGAAAGTAGCTGACTGCAGCTTCCCCCATACTTTACCCAATCTGAGGCCTGAGCAACAAACAAAGCCTCAACCTGAATGCTTATAGTTGCTCAGGAAAGTCCATTACACAAAGTAGTGACATATGTGGGTGTTGAAAATGCACTGGTAAGGGTTTTAGTACGCTGATTAGTAACTGACATGAACACACTAAAAGAACTAATACCTCCCACCTTAAAAAGGTCCAGTGGGTCAGAATTAGGCACAGTCGAGGCAGACAAATCTATGGTAAGTTTAATTTAACTTCCCATTTTTAGTAGTATTGAAGAGGTTTTTAGGTAAAAAAAAAAGTAGCTACTTTAGGGCACAGAATAAAACTTAAAGCCATCTCAAAACTGATATTAACTATAAGCTTAAAAACACTATATTGGCCCATCATTAAAACTTTTTTAAATGATTAATTTGATCAGCATGTCGTGTATGGTTAGCATTATAGCATTCACTCAGATGCTGGTTTGACTTTGCTTTCCCCCCCACTGGAAGGTAGGCTATAGGACTAGGAACAGCACCCATTTTAAGATGAAGTTAGTTACCATAAATTAAGGAAAAAAAAATAAACCTCCACCTCTCAGCTCTTTTATTCCCCTTCAGTTAACTCTGCTACAAACAACCAACACAAGTCCAGAAAACATGTAGCCTTTTACAATCAGGAGACAGCTCAAGAGTTAAGCAAAATACATTTTATTTAAAAGAACAAAAATAAAACTTCTCCACGCCAGCCAGAATGTTATGATACACAGAGAGAGAAGTGTTAACCATGTGTAGTTCATATAAATATAGTCAGAGACAGTTTAGAAGAGAGACGCCCGGCTCAGGGTAACTTCCTGTCTCAGTAACTTCCTGTCTGTATCCACATCTCTTTAGTAGACTAGCAGCAGGTCCTGAGTGGATCGATTCCAACGGGAGAAGTGAACATGAACACATGATGAGCGATTCTTTCACCCGTTGTCACCAAAGTAAATATTGGAGCCATTCTTCACAAGCCACATATCTCCAGAACATTCAGACACTAAAATTGACTTTTTCAGATGAACACATCAGGAGAATTTCTCTCTTCTTTGCCCATTTCTGTCTCAGGAACAAACTCTCTCCAGATCAGGCAACACAGAAGCTAACATCAACTAACGTTCACAATGCCCTGACAAAACTAATGTCCCTACTGCTAAATATGACTTAACTGTAAATATCTAATGTAATAAGAAAAATTATACAAACAATTCATCCACCCACACATTAACTACACTTTCAAATGAGGCCACTCCCATTTAGGAGACAGGAAGTGAGGAGTGTTTCATACTGTTGGTGCAGCGTGTGATGTGCTGACTTTAGTTCAAAGAAAATCTTTACTAGAGCTACAGTTGTGGTAATAAAATGTGATCACTGACCAGCTGAGTTCTTCTCCCCCCTCCACCCTGAAACAGAAAATTCAAACATTTACAGCCCTAACCGTTTCTGTATATAAGCTCCAGCTGAGCCTGTCTGGGTCTGACCCAGGATCTGAGGGCTCTATACTCTATCCCCTTTTTGGCAGGGGAGAGATTTTTGGCATAACACAGTTAGTCAGATTAAGTTTCTGGGAATCATGCTATGCATGTAATCCTGCAAAGGCTTTTTTAAATATATATTTGTTTCAAATAACACTAGTCAAATCAGACAGCTGCTCTCTGAGACCAAGAAAGTCTTCATACTGGCTTCCTGTCTCTCAGACAGTTGGTTTCTAAATACTACTGTTGGTTAATAAAGCACTGAACAGTTTATTTCTGATCTGCTGCTACATTCTGAACCCTCCAGACCTCTCGGGTGGACTGGGTCAGCTCTGCTTTCTGTCCACAGAGTCAGAACTAAACATGGAGAAGCAGGGTTCAGCTTTTTATGCTCTACATAGTATCTGGAACTAACTCCCTGAAAACTACAGGTCCACTGCAACTCTCACTTCCTTAAATAACGGCTGAAGGCTTTTGTTTGATTTTTTTAAAGTAATTGTTCATTTCTTACACTGCAACTTTTATTCTCGGATTTGATCCATGTTTATATATTTAACAGCTCTGTAATGTAAAGCACTTTGAATTGCCTTGTGGCTGTAATTGGCTATACAAATAAAACTGCCTCAACTAGTGTGTTGGACACACACTCTCACTATCTTTGTGGGGACCCGTCATTGACATAATGCATTCCCTAGCCCCTTACCATCACAACTAAATGCCTAACCTTAACCCTTACCATAACCTAATTGTAACCCTAAAACCAAGTCTTAACCCTCAAACAGCCATTTAACCTTGTGGTGTCCAGCATTTTGGCCCCACAAAACTATCCAGACCCCACAAGTATACTGTATTCCCAGTTTTTGGACCCCACGAATATAGTTGAACACACACTGCGTCTCACTATCTTTGTGGGGACCCGTCATTGACATAATGCATTCCCTAGCCCCTTACCATCACAACTAAATGCCTAACCTTAACCCTTAACATAACGTAATTCTAACCCTCAAACAGACCTTTAACCTTGTGTGGGCCAGCATTTTGGGCCCCACAAAGCTGGTCGGACCCCACAAGTATACTGTACACACACACACACACACACACACACACACACACACACACACACACACACACACACACACACCAAAGTTCAGGGAACCATCTGCACAAAAAAAAAACAACACACCAACATTTTATTCACACACATGCCGCTAAATACATTTTACAGCTCCATACATCTATTTTTAGTCCCGAGTGAAACGCTGCCCTGTCAAGTTGTGTTTCAGGTGATCTGGCTGATTGTGTGGCCGTGGTTACACTGATTGATTGACTTCCTTCACCTCCTGTTAGGGCGGGTTAAATGTGCATTACCGCCACCAACTGGAATGGAGTGTGAATGAGAGATGAATTCAGAAATTCTCTTTACTAAATCAATTTGTTAAGGCGGGTCAAATCACATTTGCTCAACGCTTCATTGTTTTGTTTTTTTTTGTTTCACAAACTTTATTGGAAGTTATTTAATTAGAAATTATGGCATTGTACAACACTGGACAACAGACCAGCAGTGAATTCATTAAAATACATAAAATAAAAGATGGGGGGGAGAAAGAAAAAAAGGGGGAGCTTAAGTTCATCAATCAGAGAAGAGCTTCTAATCATTTTTCTTCTTCTTACCTTTAGAGACAAGAAATATTGACACAACTTCTGAAAAGGGTAAACGCTGGTTGTGTTTTCAGGAATCTACATTTGTGTCGAAAAAAAATTACCAAGAATAATAAATATATGAATTGCTCATACATGCAAACTGTCTTTAATAAATCAGGTTATCTTTAGTTAGTCAGATAAGTTTTCAAATTTAGGAAATAGCCAGTAGTGGAAGTCTTCCCAAGACGCAGTAGCAAAAATAAAAATTAAAGGACATCACAGTTATATATTGTGGGATTGCTTTGATGACATTATCATACTATTTTCTTTTATTTAACTCAGCTGTTTTTCTAACACTGTCAAGTTTTTTATAAGAATGGTAAGCATTTCTGCTGCTGCGATAAACAGCAAGGGAGAAATTTGATTGAGAATCCTTAACGTGCTTAAAGACAGCATCAGCATCTATGCATGAGTAGGAGTACAGTTTACTGTAGATTTGAAACATTTCCCTAAAGATCTTATCAGGGTCCGTACAGTCTTAATTCAAAATTATCAGTTCATTTATCGCATTTCAATCTACAAAAATAAGCTCAGCTCATTCACCCTCCTCTATCCACTTTGCTCTTAATTTTATGTTTGCTCCTTTGGCTTTTGAAATGTAAATGCAGTCTAGTGAAGATTGCAGGAGAATTAGTTTTTGTTGGACATCTTCTCCTGATGAAGATGTATTACATAAACTGTGTATTTATTTAATGATTTGCAATTCACTCTTTACTAGCCCTGCTTAATAATTTGCTATTTGAGATGGATATCTGACATACCTTATATTTTAGGAATTGCCATGTATCTCTATAAGTTGTGTGGTGGAATTAAGGAAAAGCTAAGACAACAGCTGGTCATTCATAGGTCACAGGTCAGGAGACAAGAATGTTCGGCCAGTCTCTAATATCCAAACCTGTTCATGTATAAATATGTGTGTGTCTCTACAGATTCAGGGAGTCTAGGCAGCTGTATGATGGGAATGTTTGGTTTCAGGACTGTCTCCTTTTGGAGGTCAGTGGGCCTGCCACACTTTAGCATACTTCCCAGAGAGAGAGAGAGATAGGCTGAACTAGGCTTTAGCATCTGTGTTTAGGCGCCTGCCATATCTTTGGTAACTAAAGGTTTATCATGAGTTTAAATACACCTTCATGAAGACAGGAACTTCAGAGAGTTGGGAATTGTCTCTTCAACTGAGAGTTCATTAAATGGTTCTGTGTAAGTCATCAAGGTCTCCTGAACATTCTTCATGTATGTTAAAAGAGTTGTACTGCTCCTAAGTTTTTCCTTAACACCCAGTATGTCATCTCAGAGGGCTTTACAAAGAAAACAGGACGACCATTATCACTCTATCACTCTACCAGTTTCATTGTCCCCTCACTCGCAAAGAATACCCTGAGGTTTTTTTGGAAATAATGTACACTTTCCTGCCAATTAGGATGTTGATTGACATTGTATGACGGAGAATATTGTTGCAGTAGATGAGCAGTTTTTACATCACATCCCCCTCGGTGACTCTGAATCACATTTTCACCTTTGGATCCTGATATTTCTGCCACTGGGGTCTGAGGCCGCTGCCGCCATTTTATAACAGCAGAATCTTCTGCTCACGTTCTCCACTTCTGTATCGTGATTGTAACAACGGCAGATCCCATTTCATTTTCATCATTCATTTGCCACTGCCGTCAAATCCATTTGTCCTTTTGTCTCAGTGCCATCTAAAGGTGAAAACTTTCCCAAATAGAAATGATAGATGGTGTGACCCCAGCTTCCTTCTTCCATTTGGTGTGAGGTGACAGGAGAGCTGCTATATCTTCCTGCCTCTACTTGGCTGCAACGAAGGGGAGAGAGGGATTTGATGTCTCTCACAACACAGAGATACCCTGATGGGGCACTGTACTCTTCATATTTTATTGAAGCCATCATCTGAGTTGAGTAAACATATTAGAGTCTACATTATTAATTCCAATTTCTCTTGGACTCTGTTTGTTCACTCCTAACCCTGTATAACTGAGGTCAAATACTCATTCTATAGCAAGCATTGCCACCATACTCCCTCTCACTAGAGAGAGAGAGAGAGAGAGAGAGAGAGAGAGAGAGAGAGAGAGAGAGAGAAGAGAATGCAACATGAACTAGAAAATAAGAAGGAGAAAATAATGTCAGCGCTGTAGAAGCATCAAGATATATGAGTGCATTTCACACGCCTGAGAGACAGCCAGCACAACAACACACGTCAACTGTAGTTCATCTCCTCACAGCTCCCTCTGCTTTCACAAGAGGAGCTCCAGAGAAAGTACCAGGCCTCTGCATCCGAGCTCAGAGGAAGTGTAGAGGGACGGAAACAGGAGAACAGTGTTCTCCATGCTCAGTTAGCCAACATGAAGTAGGATGCTGAGAACAGAGAGGAGCCTCACCGAGCAACACTTGACTAACCAACGCTCAGCACTCCTCACAATGAAACCTACACAGACAGAACATGTGATCACTGTTGGACAGGTGAGACAGAGATGCACTTTCTCTTATATATGTAAAACATTCAATGAAAGAAGGAACACGTTCAACACTGTAATCTCAGATCTCAAAGAGCTGAATGATCTCTCATTTTTCAAAATACTGCTGGGAGAAGGAGACAGGGCATATCTTGCTGCTTATATGTGTCAACGTGGCACAACCTGAGGGACAGTGAATGACCGACACACACACACACACACACACACACACACACACACACACACACACACACACACACACACACACACACACACACACATACATCCACATTTGATTCATCATATAAGAAGTAGAATATGTTTCCTAAATGTATTTATAATAAGAAATAAGGTGTGTGTGTGTGTGTGTGTGTGTGTGTGTGTGTGTGTGTGTGTGTGTGTGTGTGTGTGTGTGTATATGTGTGTGTCTGTGTGTCTGTCTGTGCTGAATCATTCACTGTGCTATTTCCTGTGCCTGTATGATTTTGTCCCTTGATGGTGTAGATAATCCCTCCCCACCTCTTCAGTTCTTTTAAAAAGGTCTCTACACCAGCTCTCTGTTGTAAGCCCCAAATGAATCACTCACAATTAATGACTCTGTGTGCCAGGAGAGTCTGCAACCCTCAGCCACCGCCCACCGGGCCTTGTCTAACTGCGGTGGGGCTAATGTCTCACAGTGATCTACCATGTCCTACTCAGAGGGGGGCAGTGTTTGCCCCAGTCAGCTGGGACACTGCCACCCGCTCCCTGCCCCTGCTGTTCTGCTGCCAGATCTGTGTGTTAAGACAAGATAACAGATGATAGCCTGGCCGACGCCTGCTGGGAATGGCTGCTGTTTGGTGGACTAATTCAAATGGCCTTCTTTGATTCTCAGTTTAATCATGGTTTCTTTTCCTTTTTTTTACAATAGAAGTGTCCTTATATCAAAGTCCAAACAGAAATAAAATTAAAAAAGACACATACTAATTGGTGTGTACTCATGCAGAGTTGTGTGGTTCATGTAGTTACTCCACACAGGTAAAGAAGTATGAGGAATACAGGAGGGCCCAAACGCATGACACGGACATGGTCGTGGTGTTTTTTTTAATTGTAGAGGCGGATGTGGGTGGCAGGAAATGGGAATCAGGTGGCAGCAGGGAAGAATAGAGATAATGGAGGACAGGGCAGGCGTGAGTGGGGAATGAGGGGGCTAGCTTGCATGCTAGCAGGTAGCTGCAGGAAGGCAGGGAGACAAGCAGACGGGGGATGATCCTGAGACACATCTTTGTGTTTCGTTAGCCACATGAAACACATCAAGAATAAATCACTAGAGATATAATTAAGTTGGCTTGGAACCAAACTAACACCATGGTTGAAAAAACAATCTGATAAGGAATAGTCAAAGAGCCAGGGTAGAAAACCTGCTAGCCGATAAGAGGCAGGTGAGACTGGGAGAGAAGATGAGCTGACTGCAGACAGGTGTGCATGATGAGCAGAGCCGGGAGAAAGAGGAAGAGAGACCACACCCACGCCTACACGCCCTCAAACAAAGCATAAACAGAGAGAAATGGACAGGGGTGCACTGGGAACAGAGGGAAGGAGAAATACTAGGAAATATAAGGACACTTATATATAAGGAAAATAGGACACTTTGCCCTGTTATGGGTGTGGCCTAAGCATGGCATAGTACTTCTATAAGTGACTGCCAAATGAAGCTTGTTCTACCATTTTCTTTTTTTCTGAGCCCACTAGCGCTTTTGGTCACAACATCACAAACAAAAACACTACAATTTGTTAAATGAGACAGATTTGGTTCTCATATATCTCTTGGGATGTTTGTACTATAATATGAGAATGTATACTTATCTCCGCTGTGAACTGAGTTTATAACTAATTTCAGCATCTGCTACCGTTGAGCAAGGCACTTTTGCCCCAAACTACTTCATATTCAGTAGCTACTGTACCAGTAGCAGTGTCTAGCTGCAGTGCCTGTGCTGTTGTGTGTTTGGGTGTGTGGATAAGATTAATTTTGAATGGCTCTCATGGGGAAACTCAGTCACAGGTTCAGAAATAATAGGATACAGCAAAGGAAAAAAAGAATATGATGAATGATAATTATGAATGAATCACAGTGTCATGAAGGTGTGCAGAATAAGAGCAGCAAAACATAATGGGACTGAAATTAAATCCAAATAGCAATGCTTGAGATTTATACAGTAAGAGTAAAATTATCATGTCAAGATCTTTTTGAGTGTATGCATATTTGCATTTTGTCCCTAGCTGTTCATATAAAGCTAAACCCAGCGTGGGCAGTCCTTATGCTTACAAACTCTAGCCAAGAGGGAGAGGAAAAATAAAACACTGATTTATTCTTTTGTGTCTGAATCATCCAACAAAAATACATTGAAATGAAAAATAAGGATAGAACAGGGAAGAAAAAAAACTACCAGCACCTCGGGGTAAGAGAGATCTGTGGTTTGTGCATGTGCTTTGAATACAAAACACAGGCCGTAGTAACGATGGTCAGAGCAAAGGGAGGCACACACACATGCACACATGGAGGGATGTGTATACCCCAAGTGCACCTACACACATATGCCTTGGAGAGACACATGTTCATTACCTAGAAGGTATGACCTGAGAATCTGAGGTCAGCATCCATCCCATCATGCATCATGCAAGTGAAACTATCGATGTCTACCTAATTAGACCCCTAGCTGTCTGTCCCATTTCAATAATTTCTGTGGTCTATGGTTCATTTATTTTTCATTCGTTTCCAACAGCAGCTCCTCTCATTTATTGAAATAAAATTATGTGTAAAAGCAAGTAAAAAACAGTACCTATGCCATTGTCAGACTCACAATGGACAGTTTAATAACATCAATCATTGCAGCACAAACAGAGATATCGGGGTTTTTTTATTTGACATATTCTTATTGGGTGGCTTGTGGCTCAGAAGTAGAGTAGTCCCCCCTCAACCACAAGATTGGCGGTTCAATCCCACAGACTGAGTTCTAATGTTTCAGGACGATGGAGAGAGACAAACAGACAAACTGGGGGCACGTTCAATCTCAAAGCGGTGTGCACCATTTTGCTACGGCTTCTTGGTTTAACGTGTTTCCTTGGAATGATGTGCAAATGCTTTGAGATATGTTTTTTTTCTCGTTTGGTGGGTGTGCCTCTCATTTATTGGCTATGTCATAGGTGATACCAAATCAGCAGAGATGTGCATGTAAACTTGTGGTAATAAAAAGGCACAGCGCTTGTGCACACAACAGTGTGTTTAACGCACCTCTGTTTCAGTTAAAATCAAAGTGTTAGTACGTTTTGTCGGGGCTGAACGTGGCCTGGGTTTAAATGTATCAGGACCATGGAGAGAGAGAGACAGACTGTGTTACAATGTTTCAGGACCATGGAGAGAGACAGACAGACAGAGCTGGGTTTGAATGTTTCAGGACGATAGAGAGAGACGGACATACAGACTGTGTTCTAATGTTTCAGGACCATGGAGAGAGACAGACTGGGTTTGAATGTTTCAGGACCATGGAGAGAGACAGACAGCCTGTGCTTAAATGTTTCAGGACCATGGAGAGAGACAGACAACCTGTGCTTAAATGTTTCAGGACCATGCAGAGAGACAGACAGACAGACAGACAGACAGACAGACAGACAGACAGGGGCCATGTTCAGCCCCGACAAAAAAATAGAAACACAGGTTTATAAACTGAAACGGGGGTGCATTGAACACCCTGTTGTGTGCGCAAGCACACTGCCTTTTTTGGATGTTACAGGACCATGGAGAGAGACAGATAGACAGACTGGGTTTGAATGTTTCAGGATCATGGAGAGAGACAGGCATACTTGGTTTTAATGTTTCAGGACCATGGAGAGAGACAGACAGCCTGGGTTTGAATGTTTCAGAACCATGGAGAGAGACAGACAGACAGACTGGGTTTGAATGTTTCAGGACCATGGAGAGAGACAGACAGACAGACAGACAGACAGACAGACCCCGTTCTAACGTTTCAGTGCCATGAAGAGAAACAGACAGACTGGGGCCACGTTCAGCCCCGACAAAATGTAGAAACACGTTTTTTTTTAACTGAAACAGGGGTGCGTGGAACACCCTTTTGTGTGCGCAAGCACTTTGCCTTTTTACTATGAGTTTACAGACACGTCTCTGCTGATTTGGTATCACCTGTGACACAGCCAATAAAAACGAGAAAATAATAAACGTGTATCTCAAAGCAGTTGCACACCGTTTCACACCGTTCCGAGAAAATACGTCGTTCAACCAGGAAACCGTAGCAAAGCAGAGACACACAGACTGGGTTCAAATGTTGCAGGACCATGGAGAGAGACAGACATGGGCCACGTTCAGGCCCTACAAAATGTAGCAATATGTATTTTTAAACTGAAACAGGGGTGCGTTGAACACACTGTTTTGTGCGCATGCGCTCTCCATTTTTTTATGTTTCAGGACCATGGATAGAAACAAACAGAATATGTTTAAATGTTTCAGGACCATGGAGAGAGACAGACAGACAGATCAGGTTCTAATGTTTTAGGACCATGGACATAGACAGAAAAAGCAGTACTTGTATTCTGCACTAAAAAGTACAGCAGACTGATGAAGCCTCATATTAGCCCTGTTCAGCTTTGTTCTCCTGGATTCAACTGTTAGTCTGTTTCTATGTCAGTACACTGAGAGCCAGAGTCAAAGTCCTTGTATGTGAACACATATTTGGCCAATAAAGCCAATTCTGATGTCCATCCAGGCCCAAAGCCAAAACATATTTTTGGGCTAAAGGTAAGAGCAGCTATTGTGTCAGTCCATTTTCATAGATCGTAGATTACTCGAAAGTTGCAGACAGGAGACATGGATTCAATGAATATCAATGTCTACAATTATTTTCCTCAACAAACAGATTTTTTTTAAGCATGTTAATAATTAAGTGAGCAAATTAGCTCTTAGTGTGAAAGTGTTTTAAAGCAAAACAGAACTTTAAAATGGAAGAATACGTCAGACTGTGGGTTAAGGGCTCAATATCTGCAAGAGCGTAATTAATGGATTATTTTGTACATCTGTCCTTCACTGGTCCAGCATGTGTGAATAATCAGAATGGAGATGCACGGCATATCCTCCCAAGCCAAAAAGCTGTTTCCTAAGAATTACTGCAACATCTTGCCCAAAGCCTTGCCTTCCTCCCTGTCTCATCGGAGTATACTTCCACCCCCGCCGCTGATATTTCTGCCTGAAACTCAAACACACAGCAGTTATTTATTTCTTTTTGGAGATTCATTGCTTGTTGCTGGCGTACTTTGAATGTTTGGTGTGGGCTTAATAAATTCAGACTCTCTTCTCCCGCCTACTTTCACAGCCCCAACCCCAGCTAGTCCAAATATATTGTCTCTCTGTCTGTCTGTCTGTCTGTGTGTCTGTGTGTGTGTGTGTGTGTGTGTGTAGACTAACACAGCCCATATCATCATTTAATCAGACACACACACAAACACACTCTCCTCACTCCTGCTGTGCAGAGGTTTCTCTTAACGTTGCTGTTTGATTCACAAGATTATTCTACTGCCTCACTAACAAGCATCGACGCAGAGATCTCTAGTTATTTCACTTGAGACACACTTCCATCTTCCCTTTCTTTTCCTTCTCACACTTCTCTCTCTCTCCTCCTAACCATCATTACGGTCAAATGAGAAAGACAGCTCAGCTTCAACATACCAACGTGAAAAAAATTCTCAGCTGAAAGATTCTAGTCTGCTAGTGAATATTATGCACCTCAGGTAAATATATATATATATATATATATATATATATATATATATATATATATATATATATATATATATATATATATATAATAGAAAAACAATTCACCTTCGTGGTCAGATTGTTCTTTATTGCCAGGTGCACAGCAGTTACAGAGAAGCAGTCGTTGGCAATGACAATCTTAGATCTCAAACTCCCTCCAAACAATGCTCATTATATATTATAAAAAACATGGTAAAATACATAATACTGCAGTTAAATTAGGTAATTACATAATAAAATATGAATAAAATACTATATATAAACCTTTTTTATGCAAGCATTCTCGTAAATGTAATGTGTAAAGTGTTTTTAATCTTGTTTTACTCTATAGCACTTTGGGATTGGTTTTAATGATACAAAGTGCTCTGCAAAAACATGTATTATTATTTATTAGCAAGATGTGAAGTTAGGGAATACAAGGCGTACAAATCTGGGAACTTAAAATAAAAAAAATAAAACAATTAGAAATTAAAGAAATATATATTCTTAGGTTTGGGGTAATCACAATTTAACTACTTAAAGAGGAAAGAGAGGATTGTGAGGAACATAATGAAGGCCGATGTTACTGTGTATTCTGTAAGGAAGTACAGAGTACATCATGGTACTTGTAGCGTTAGGTGGGAATGACTATTAGAACCCAAATGCAGACAGTACTCAGAGCCAGGAGAGTAAATGATAACAAGGTGTATTAGAATGTACTCTAGTATGCAGAGTCCAGATTTCCAGGAGGAAGATCTGAAGTAATCCGAGAAGGAGCAGCGTGGAGCAGGCTGGTGGCAGGATCCTGGGAATGGGATTTCTGAGGGAGTCCAAAACGGGACCTTGGCAGGAGTGGAGTGGTGGCCGGAGTCAGGTCCAAACAGCAAGCTAATGACTAAAGAAACAGGGCATAGGGCTATAGAACTAACTAGCAAAAAGTGGTTGGAACGAGACTAACTGTGGAAGTTTTGTCCACGATCTGACGCTGAGTGGAAGAAGAACCGGGTATATGAAGCAGAGGTTGATTGTGGCTGATGAAAAGCAGCTGGACACCTGACTCCCGCACAACTGGCTCCAACCCCTGCAAATAAGACACAAAGAGAGACAAAGAGAGAAAACAGAGCACTACTACACAGAGGCAGCGGGCCTGACATATAGATTCAAGATTCAAAATCCTATATTAATCCCACAATGGGGAAATTCACATAATATAGGGCACTTTAGAAGGTGGTACAGGTGTGTACAGATTGACACTGTTGTTAGAGGGTGCTGTACATTTCTGTTACATGCTTCTTATGATGAAGTTAGGGTAAAATCTATAGTAAATACAGCTGAACTGATGTGTTGTTTCTGTCCCAGTGTATCTGTCATGAGCAGTAAAGGACACAACTGCAACAGTGCAGTGAGACAACACTGCAGTCTTACATATCACATGTAAACATGATACAACGAGCTTTAGGTCATGTAAGGACTTTGTAACTTTGTAAGGTACCCATGATGTGTGGAATTCAGATTGCTGAAGCCATCAGTGAGTCGTCTCTGAAGGACTCCCTTCATGGCCCGCATGGAGAGGGGGAATGAAGGACAGCGTCCAATCGCTCTTTCAGCAAAGGGCACATTTGTAGTTGCAATATTAAGATAGACTATAGGTCTATCCTTTAAGGCTGAATTAATTTACTTTCAGCTGTTGTATTACATTCATTGCAGAGTGAAGTTGGCCAGAGAAATTCAAAATGGATTTGTGTGGTTCATCGGAAGGCTACAGATTGCTCAATACAACTAAAGAAAAATAATATTTATAAGAAATACGGTGGACAAAAATCATCATTTTAGTCTAGCTTCCATATCTCTCTGTACTTTGTGTATGTATTTTGGTTTATTTACAGACAAATGAGAGAGAGAAAGAAGATGTGGGAGAGATATATTCAGGCTGCCCATGCTGCCTGTGACATTTTGGCTATGTTCCATGTGTGTGTGAAATATTCATATTGTGAATGGTCACAGGTCAAAAGAGAAAGCTATTCCTTAGCCCGAGGCAAAGTGTCCATCCTCTCCTGATAAGCCCACAGCCCGCTGCCGTCTATTTGTTGAGGATGAGTTTCTTCTGTTCCTGGCAGATAGAGCAACATTTACCAGATAGGAAGGTTACCTCGCGCCTTGCTCGTTTGTGTCTTCTTGGAGATATGTGACTTTGTTTGTCCACGTGTGTTTGTGTGTGTGTGTGTGTGTGTGTGTGTGTGTGTGTGTGTGTGTGTGTGTGTTCTTGTTTTACTATATTCGTGGGGTCCAAAAACCGGGAATACAGTATACTTGTGGGGTCCGGACAGCTTTGTGGGGCCAAAATGCTGAATTTTTTTGTATGAACAGTATTAGTCAACACACTGGTTCTCCCTCAGTGACGTGTGATTAAGTGTTTGTGTGTGTGTGTGTGTGTGTGTGTGTGTGTGTGTGTGTGTGTGTGTGTGTGTGTGTCATGTATTCTGCAAAAGGTCTCTATCCACCTCCAGCAGCCTTATGAAAACCCCAATAACTGCACATGCACACACATCATGTGTCCAGCTCCAAATTACTTTTAAATACCTCATTCATGCTTTTATTTGTCCTGTGAATTAGTTTTAAGGCTACATTTAAGAGTAACACTAACACTCTCCTCTTTGATAAGTCTTATAGTTAAGGCTGGTTCAGGTTTGCCTTGGAGCAGCTCTTAGTTATGCTGTTATAGTTTTAGACTGCCGGGGGACTTCCTATGACACACTGAGCTCCTCTCTCCTCTCTCTCTCCATCTGTGTGCATTCATGTGCCATTAATGCATCTTACTAACCTTTCTTCTTTCCCAGATTCCTTGTGCTCCCCCACCCTCCAATGGTCGAGGCAGATGGCCGCCCACCAAGTTTTTCCTCACCACTGTCGCACCAAATGCTTGCTCTTGGGGGGAATTGTTGGGTCTGTAAATTATAGTGTGGTCTAGACCTACTCTATCTGTAAAGAGTCTCGAGATAACTTCTGTTAGAAAAAAGTCAAGGGTAATGAATCAATTGAGAAGTAGGTTTATTTTCTCAGAGACTTCTATAGAAACAGACTTCTTTTTGGAACCAGTGGAGTCTCCCACTGCTGGACATTAGATGGAATGCAGCTGTAAAGAGCTTCAGTTTTTTCACTCCTAAATAAGCCAACAGCAGAACTCTGCAATGCCAGGTCGGTTGACCAGCTGCAAATATATACTTGCAGAGGTTTGTGGGCGTGCACATCAGAGTGCAAAGATCCCACAATACTCTCAAATACAGCTCCACCTACAAACATTACGAAACATCTTCCTATCGACGTGAAGAAACAGCAAGCCACCATGTTTCTAACAGCAAACCCAAGGGAACTCATTTCAGCCAAAGCTCATGACATGGATCCTGCTGATCTCACGCTCCAGCTCACCTTCACTACTGAGCAAGACCCCAAGATATTTAATATTTAATATATAAAATTTCAAAGTCCTTCACTTGGGGCAGTGACTCACTCCCAATTCAGCGAGAGAGAAGGAAAATAAAAATAGGAAACAAGAAGCAAAAATTGAAAGTAAATTGAACAATTGAGAAAAAGCCATGACAGTACTGGCCACACAGTTTGATTGACAGGGTATGGGAGCTGGCAGTGATAAGTGAAGCCTTCTATTTGACTTTTTGTCAGATTCTCTTCATCTGTCAGCACTCATCCTGCTTTCGTTTCTAAGGTCTACTCCTCCCATTTACCCCGTCAGCTCAGCCATCCATGCATCTATATGGTGTATTAATGAATGCCTCCATCCATCTTATCCTTCTATTGATTCCTAAAGACAGACATGAAACATAACTTTTCTTGTCTTGTCTTTTAGTCATTTAGTGACAGAGTGAAAGAGAGAGAATCAATGAAAAATAATCGTGGAAGTGGGAACAAATCCATTTCCGTATTTTCTGTCATATCGATAATGTTACAATGTCGGATTTCCATATTATTATATTATTATAACATGGCCAGAGCTTCAAATAATGAGGTAAACGTATTTCAGAGATATGCCCTTGAGCAAAACCTTAGATTTCCCACAGTTCTAAACATACCACTTTTAACGGTTTTTTTTCGCTCTCAGCTCCGTGTCAGGTAACTGGAAGCTGGGTTTCTATGATTGGTCATCTGCTTCAGGCTGGCTAGTGAAGCGTTTTTTTAGGCTAATGTTACTGCAGTGTTTACATTGTCACAAGTACTGTAGCTACATGCTAACACCAGATAAGCTGTAATCTTGGCTGCTAATACTGGTCATGTCTCCCTATTTTCCACAGGTTTGGAGCCACCGCTTCGAAGGAATGATTTTTTTTAATTCATTTCTTTATTTGAAAGGGGACAGTGAACATTAGTCAACATTAAAACAATGTAAATGTGCCAGAGTTAGCTCAAAAGTGCTAATTTTCATGGGTAGTCCCCCAGCCAGATGTAAAACAGGCAGCCTTAAAAGATAATGATCACCATTAGTTTTTAAGTGAGTGTGTGGGCCCACCAGTAATCCCTAGTCAGAAGACCTGAGGGACCTTTTAGTAGTGTACGGATGGAGCAGGTCAGAGATATAAACAGGTGCCTGACCATGCAAAGCTTTATAAGTCAGAACAAGAACTTTAAATTGGATCCTGAACTTGATTGGAAGCCAATGTAGTAAGTACAAAATAGGAGTGATGTGCGACATCCTGCTGGACCTGGTGCAGCTCCTGGTGAGTTCTGGACCAGTTGTAGATGGTCCTGGGACGACTTGCTAAGACAGGTGAAAATGGAGTTGCAGTAATCAAGCCGAGATGATATAAAACCATGTATGATCATCTCAAGCTCAGAATGCGAAACAACAGCTCTAAATGAAGGTCCCCAGTGTCCCTTTAGTTGACTTTCAGGATTTTAACTAGTCCGTTTCCGTATGAACATTTCTCACTTGATAACAAATGGACTGTGCAGGTCCATGTTTTTGGCTGACATTATTTTCCGTAGCAATAAATTGTACCTCAGAGACACAGCGGCAGTCGACAGGGCTAACCACTGAACCACTGTGCTGCCTCCAGTCCGTTCTGAGTTGAAAGAGGTCAAAGCTTCAAGTCTATTATGGAACAATGCAACCCCATTTTGTCGGACCATCTGCATTGTCTGCTTCTCTTTTCTTCAGCAGCGCAGTGACAGAGGGGGCGGGGATGGCGCTTGCAGACAGACAGACAGATTGAGCAGATGGCACACACACTACCAGTTCCAATTAATCTCTGGCTTTCACTGCAACTCTTCTTAACCTGCACTTGCTGGCCTAATCATCAAGCTACACCAAAATCCATATGGCTGGGAAACTCACACAGGTGGCAGTTCATCCCAAGCACGCTGCCAGAGCAACATACCAACAGCCAACACACAAACACACCCCAACATTACACACTTAGTCCTGTGCAGTTCCAACAGCACAGATATATGCACACATATATGCACACTCAAATGTAAAACTCTCTGAATGAGCACATTATGGACACATACTGAGGCATGAAACAAGAACTAACAACAGAAAGTTGATGTAGTAGATAAAAACAAAATAATTTTAGCATAATGTTTAAAAATGTTTTGAAAGAGGACCCATCAGCTGTTTTATATCATTGTTACCCATTTTGGTTGATGCTGAAACCTTGCCAAAAGATTGGCTGGGTTTCAAACTTAAAAAAATGTTTGTGATGAGAGAATAATTCCTGCAAATTTTTAGTAATTATTTCTTTTAAGTTTTATTTGTGGTAGTAAGAAGCTAATGTAATGCCTCCTGCGTGTACTGAGTTATGTGGATAACGTAACTGAGTAAAAGTCACGAATAGCTTTGTACATAAATGCACAACAATGCAATAAAATGAAGGATGACCCTATTATATTTTATGGTTATAGTTAGCATTATTGTACCTCGGCATACTTTAAAAATTGTGGACCTTGGTGGCTATTTCTAATCTGATTGTTTGTCTTCCTTGTTGACGCTGCAAAATGTTCAAACGTTGGCTTAATTAGTTCCAGCTATAGGAGCTCCTCACAAGTCTCTCCATCTTGCAATGCACAGCCACAGTCTTTCTTCAGTCTGTCCTCCTGCCCTATCAGTCCAGAGCAGCCAGCTTCTTAGCCAACCCGCTACTTTTTCTTCGCCCACTCATATCTGCTTTGGTCCACAGGGCTGTGCTGCAGCAGCGACTCGGACTAATGAGTAACAGCAATTGTTTTGCGTCACTGATTCTTCTCCTCACATTTCTATTGCTGTCTTGAACAGTTTTCAACCATGTGATCTTGGGCCTATGGTGAAGAGGCTGTCTGCTACCACACACACACACACACACACACACACACACACACACACACACACACACACACAGAGTGGATGCTTGTTTTGTCTGTATCAGATCCACTATAGACTGCCCAGCTCTGTGCTGGCTGTGCCATTGTTTCCTACGGGGAGAGACAGAAACAAATTGTCACCCAGTGTTGCGCAAATAATTTCAACTTTGACCTCGGTTGCTGCTGACCTTTTAAAGCGCAACCAATGAGATAACAGCTGTTTTTGACGAACCAGTTGTGTTGATGACGTATACCTGCGCCGTGCTTTGCCTTTGCAAGTGTCTGCACAATGGTGCTGCGAGGTAGGACGAAGGGCACATCTCTTTCATCTACAGGCAGCTTTAGAGTGTAGCATACACTAGTAGCCTCGGCCTCCAAAATCGGTCTGAATTTTAAACCACTGCCCCCGTGTCAACACATGCAACACCTGTAATTATTGTTTCTCTGTACATTTCAATAAACATGCAAAATACATAAGTGGGCTCCACAGATAGATAGATAGATAGACATTTAAACCACTTCACTGCCCCTATGTGAAGACATCTCACAGAGGTAGCAGTTCTGTCACCTCGGTAGCTCGTTCAAGTCACAGTAAGTCAAGGCAATGCCCACAACGTGGTCACAGTGTGGTTACACATTTCAAAAATCCACACAGACAGCGTTCACTGCAATCTAATATAACGGTGAGCCGAAAACTGTCGCAGTGTGGTTACACCTCCTCTAGTCTGGATCAATGGAAGTAAGATAAGATAAGATAAGATAAGATAGACTTTATTAATCCCACACTGGGGAAAGTACATTTCCAGGATAATTGCCCGACATCACCTTCCTCTCTCTGTTTCCATTATCAAATTTCGAGCTAGCAAGCTACACGCTGAAAATGTTTTGAAGATAATTTGGATTGAGTGACAAGGCCGGCCTGCTTGGTTCTTTCAGGGAATGATTGTAAAGATTCACAAAGAATTTGTTGAGGGCATTTCCTCTCTAACTGGGATGTTTTGGGAGCGATTGGTGGGATTGCTGTGGACAAAGTACACACGGCTAAGAGCCAATGCGAGAGCTAATTTAATTAGTTACTGTATTGTGTCAACAGTTAACTTCATTTAATATTGTACGTGGCGTTTTCTTTTTGTGGGGTGCAAATGTTCCACCAAAACAAGTTCCTTCCTGAGACTAGTTAGCAGAGCCACCGTCGCTGCGTCTGGAGCTTAGCGCTGACCAGGACCATTGGGATTGGTTTAAAGAAATGCAAACAACCAGGGTGTTTTTTTTTTCTCCTATCCCAGAATGCATCTGTGGTGCAGCCAGACCTTACTTTACAGCACCACACCCACTGCAGCTTAAACATAGCGCTGTGCAGACTACAGAAATAATCACACAATCAGCGAAATTGCCAAACGACCTAAAAGCAATGTTACCTATCTCTCAATTCATATTAATCTCCTACTTATCATATCACATGCAGCTGTCAGCAAAATCCATATATACGCTCGTCTGAAGTCTGCGTGAGGTGTTCACATTCTCACCGTACATTCTTCCTTTATTAACACCAGTTCATGTGTGGGAGCAGGCGTATGCATAGTTTATACATCTGGCTCCTGGTATGTCTTTTTACAGAGCAGCCAAACAAACTCAGCTGATTATGTGTCATGTTGTTTAAAAAAAAGAAGAAAGTCAAGTCATCGTCTGCTATCATGCTGCATGAACACCACAGGTAGTTTTCTACACAGCAGCATGACACAGCAAAATAGGAAGTTTACCTTAATTAAATCTTGGAGGAGTGCTGGTTCTCACAAACGGCAGGAAGAGTCACAGCTCACTGAGGCGGTGTCTGCTTGTTCCATTCCTTTCTTTTGGAAACTGAAAACTATTAATGCAGTAATTCATGAGAACGATTCGCAAAATGGCAGAACATTTTTTACATTAACAGAACGTTTATTGTGAAGCATCAGCAGTAGGAAATACTGTATTTGGTTTGCATTAAATTGTTATAGCTGTGATGACTCTGATGTCAATCAGATAAAGTGACAAATCGTAAACTTGAAGTACATGAATGCATCATTCCTCTCAATTACATGTGCATCACACATTTGAACACAGTGCATGAATATAAACTATAAAGTTTGATGACCCTCCCACTCTGTGGGTGGCTCTTGCCATATTCCCTGTGAGCTGTTTAGTGTATACGCGTACGTGGTTATTTTGAAAAACGGAAACATTTCCCTTCGTTTGTGCCCTTCGTTTACGCGCAAATGGAGAATTCTCCTCTGAAAACGAGTCTTTCTAAAACCTGAGTGGAGATTTTGGAAATCTTCGTTTGCACGTAAACTGAGACAAACGGAGGTTTAGGCAGCCAAGAGAGAGAAGGAGGAAGTGATTCGTTGCTGTTCTTGCTATTTTCGGGATTCTGATTGGCTAACGTGGGCTTGAGCTTCTCGTTACACTGCCACCTACAGGTTTGGCGTGCTCTTGACGGCATTGACAGCATATATACACAGGTACATGTAAACAAACACTTTTCTGAAAACTGACAGCTGTGCACAATGTTATTTTTGAAAACTGAGAGGTTGAAATGTCCGTTTATGAAAATAACCGGCCACGTGTAAACATAGCACGGGAGACAGTCCGAGTGTCAGAGGTGTGGCAGGAAGATGAGCCACACCTGAGTCCATTCTTCCTGATTGCCTGATTGGATTCTGTTTTGTTTTCCATACACTCACCTTCACGCATGCACTCACTACACTACTGATACTACTGAAATACACGTTTTATCCTATTTTATAGTAATATTTAATTTGGGTTAAATTAATTGATTTTAATTTAGTCCATAACTATGTGTGGTCTCCCTTCTTTTGTTTTGAATTTGAACTGGTTCATGACAAAAATATATACCTTTTTTTCAGATGGTATACTTGACAGAATCATATGAAGTCATCTTACATCTAGCTACTGCGTTTGCTGTAATCATTCTGTTTTAAGTCTCATCTTCCTGCAAGTATAAGTTATACTTTACTTAATTTCAGGTGACGAGGTACTAACTGCAGTACTTTGTCGGAAATGTCATTATTTACTTGTGATGTGTAAACAGGTGGTACGGGCTAGTCTGAGAAGAAATTTAAACATAGAGCTTCAAACACACAAGATCATACACACACGCAACACACACACACACACACACACACACACACACACACACACACACACACACACACACACACACACACACACACACACACACACACACACAGAGACAGACACATACCTACCAACCCTCTGATGGGGATCCCAGCATGCTTATATGCTCAGCTGATTGATCACACAATAAAGATCAAATATTTGGACCTGCTTCACATAGCTGAAAGCAGGGCACAATATAAAGGAACGTGTGTGTGTGTGTGTGTGTGTGTGTTTGTGCGTGTGTAGAAACTGGTTCATGTTGGTAGTGCTGCAGTGTGTTAGTGCATATGTGCAGTCAGAAGAAAGACAGTGAGAAGCCATGCGCCAAGTGTTCTGCTGCCAGATGATCAGAAGAGAGGACAGTGAAGGAGAGAGGATGAAAAGATAGGAAGGAAAATGAGGGAAAAGAGGTTGGTGCAGGACGATGGAGAAAAACTAGATAGATAAGAGCTATGAGGCAGTTGAAGATGAAAGGTAAGGGAAAGACAGGAAACATAAAACTCATATGATGCAATCGGGAGAACATTAAGGCCCCATAAGAAGGATATTAGACCAGTTTGCCAGCAAAATGAAAAAACAAATTTTGTGTACTGTTGCCGTGGCTTTCTTCATTCTTCCCAGCAATCAAGTTTCCATCAGAATGAAACACACTTTTATAATAAATAAAGACTGACAAAATGCAAATCAAAGCATGTCCCCCTCCACTACAAGTTTAACTCAAATTACTGACAGAGCCTAACCTGTTCATCGATACCAACATGACAAAATGTTGTGGCAACAAACTTCTCCTGATAGTTTGTATGTGGACCTGATGATGTTGATGGAGGACGTGATGGTAATTAGGATGGAGTGAATGGAGATTCAAATCCAGACTGCTTTAGATACGTGCACCTTAATCCAACCTAGCCATGAGGACGAACTGAAGAGGAAGTTCAGCTTTAATTTTGAGGTTTAATTTTTGTGACAAAATTGGACCCATCAGTGTAATTTTGAAAAGATTCAGCGATAAGCAGGTTTCATCCATGAAGAACTGATGGTGTTTATAACGTCATGAAAAAAAAACAGAAAACAATCCATGGATTCCTCGGACAATTAACAAGGGACTGAAGGAAGAAAAGGAAAGAAAGAACAGAGTAGTTATGTAAGAGGGATGAGAGAAGATACAAGTTTAGCGCTTCTCTCCAGAGATCCTTCTCTTCCCTCCTCGTCCAGCCCCATTAGCAGCTGATCCGAGCCCAGGTTGTAGTTAAAGATGAGCAGGTGCTGCTGATGGTAAGTACATCTGAGCCCAGGAGAGAGAGGGAGGATGGAGGGATGGCCAGAAAAGAGACATATATCGACAGAAGATGAACAGAGAGACAGAAATGGGGAAATTTAAATTCTAAAAAGCCAATGTGAATAATGCTACGAATCACAATCAAACCTTCTCAACAAGCACAAAGTTTTGCTTGATAATTAAGGCCCGGAGAGATGTCTGAGTCTTCTGAATACCTTCAGAAAAGGAGTTAGCCTTGTTAGAGCCTACGAGGTTTTGTTGTTCATTTGACAGTGTTAAAAAAGCCACTTTTATGCCACAAAGAAAACCCAGTATGATGGAAATGTGTGCTCTGTTAATGAGTTTGTCATTTTACATTAGAAAGGGGAGTGTAAATGAAATGTGACACTGCGTCATTATACATATTCATGAATGCAACTCTTACTGAATGAATGTAAAGTGAAAAGCATCTTCACGAAAAGCATATTCCTGATTTATTTCATATCATGGTATTGATTTGATTGTAATGTTTGATACTGATGATGCTAAACTCGAGATGTTTGTGCAGAAAAAAAAATAATTACCTTCATCTGTCTGCTTGTCAACTTAAATTTCATATGAAGAAATGCAGAAATAGACCATGATTTATCAGCTTATGCTGTCAGTCATCCAGTAAGACAAATGCTCGAGTATCAGCAAAGTGGTAACTTTGTGAACTTTGTGTAACTTGTGTCTGGTATTTTGTTGGCTTGTTGTTAGCCTGAGACTGTGCTGATGTGGGCAACCCGTTCTCTCTCCCAACTCGTCACATACTGAAGCGTGGTCAGTGGCTCTCAGCCTCAGATACCGATGCAAAAGGCATCCTTTAGGAGCTCAGGTCTCTTTGGGACGCAACGGGCAGAGCAGCGGCGTCAAACAACACAGGACTGTCACCCAGGAGGCCAGGGTCTGTGTCCCATTCTTGTCCCGTGTGTCACTGAAACGTACATTTTGTAACCCCACCCACCATCTTTTCCTAAACCTAAGTGTCCTAACATAACTGTTCTTGTGCCGCATGACAGTTAAACGTACGTCCTTACCGAGAGTGTCTAAATATGACGCCAAAGGCGACTTTTTGCTCCAAACGCACCTGACCAAGCTTCGCTTTTTGATGCGCTGGGAGTGAGAAGGTGTTGATGTGGGAGGAGTTGTGTCAGCTAGGTTCAGAGTGGTCAGTGCATGTATGGTGTCAGAGATGATCAGGAGTTATAACCCCTGCCTCTGAAGACCACTGTTAAACAATAGTCCATATGTGAAGATGGACAATGCATCTCGACTTCCTCCCCCTGTAAAAAGTGAAGCCAAAATCTTCACCGATCTTTAGTCTGCAGTGGAAACACAGACAACAATGGGCTGAAGGAAGCTTCAGGTTCCTTGAAGATAGTTCCGTAAATAATCTTTTGTCAAAATGTGGTTTTAGTATTTAAAGCTCAGCCGGAGAGCGTGTACAGCCGGAGCAAGGTAAAGTTGAACATACAGTACCAAGTGTGACAGTCAGCAGCGTGACACTGAGCGAGGGGGGAGGGGGGCAATATTTAACAAACATCTCCATAACCTTAACCAGTGTTAGTGTAACATAAACCTAACCACAAGCAGGATGCTAGCTCCAGCACATGTCACAGGTCAGGGTAAATCTGTTTAACTATCTCATTTAAAAACGGGTTTAAAATCATGGAACTATATTTGGTTCAAGGCTAAAATGGTTAAACCAGTAGGCTAAAGATATACCTCTAATCATTATTATAACCTGAACCTCAACCTTTTTCCAGCCTGATTTCTGTGAACTTGTGGATTTTTGAACTTGCCTGTAAGTCTGTTCCATCATTATAATTTGAATAAGTCACTGAACTCCTTTTTCTTCCTGCCTTGTACACACAGATTGTTTTGAAGTTTGCTAAGGGCGGGAAGTTAAACCTAGCTTGTTCTACACAACATCTGTGTATTGCTACGATTATGCAGGTTCCATTCCCAGCTGACATTGAGCGAAAGGCGGGCGTTCACCCTGGACAGGTGGACAGTCCATCACAGGTCTGACACCTAGAGACAGACAAGCGTTCACACCTAACCTTCGGACTGTGGGGGGAAACCCATGCAGGCACGGAGAGAACATGCAAACTTCTGAATAATTTAGCATGTATAAAAGTAATAGCCAGCTGACTGATTCAACAGATGCATGAACAGTCTGTCAGTGTGTGAACATGCTAAAGGCATAGTTTCCATGAATACATATAGTCAAACTTGCCTCTCCTGTCATTTATATGTGGAATATGAGACTTATGACTGCTGGTTATTTCCGTCATATTATGAAAGGTTGTCATGTACTTGTCATTCACTGGTCTTCACTGTCTAATTCTCGTTTACATTTTACATTCAGGAGCAGCCCGAGTACAGAGAAAGCTCTGATTCTTGGCCAAATGTTTTCTCAGAAGAATCTTTTAGTTTTAAAAAGACATCTAAATGATTTAATGTTCTGTTCTTCTTTTGGTCTAATATTGAATTCACGGTATTAAAGACCACATTTACTTGGCATAGTTGGGGATCTTTAATTTGCAATAAGAGCAGCTCAGATTATAATGGGTTGGATTCAAATGTAGAAGGTATGTCAGCTAAACATTGCTTCTGTGAACTCCAGCATAGTGTAACAAAAACAGGTTTCAAGATTAGTAATGTTGTTTACGTCAAAGTAAAAATAGTAACATCAGACAATGTTTGCCTCTCTTTAGGTGGCAGGAGTGAAAAAGAGTCATCCTCAACATTAGTTGTGTTCTGGTTTCAGAATGATGAAGACAGTTGGAGAACAGTTAGTTACACAATAGGATGATTCTTTCCTGGCATTTTTAGGCATTCATTGTGCAGCTGGAACAAACAGTCACTCTCCAAAAAGCCATTGCAACTCATAAAAAAACAACTGTATGTGAGGCATTGCAATGTGACTCACCAGCAATTAAGACTAGAAGCATTTCTTTGACCCACTATGATCCAACAGCCCAGTCTCATGGCAGTTCGTGAAATGGTCACGTTATTGAATCTATTGATTCGTGAACAGGACACGAATATGTCGTTTTTTTCGTGTAGTGATTACAAATTTTAATTTAATCTATTTAAATGGTAAGCATATTTCGTGATCACAGCACGACAACGTTAGGGAGTATTATAAAAAGCCAAAGATCTGCATAGGGAGGTTGGTCGGGGTGGTAGATGGATCAAAAAACACAGGGCTTTCACCCCGGAGAGCGGGGATCGCGTCCCGCGTGTTACAGTTCCTTTTGTCGCGAGTCCGGCGTGTAACGGTTCCTTTCCCAGTTCTTTTTTTTCCTAACCTCAACCGTCCCGTTGTTGTGGCGTTTCATGTCCCCGTTGTTGCGTGCCACAGAGACCGCGGATCGTGTCTGTGCGCCCGGGGAACGCATCCCCGTGTGGCGGTCCGTCCGTTGTGGTTGCCGGCGTGTGGCGTTTGATTTCCCCGGTCCGTCCTGTTGTTGTCACCGGCGTGTGGCGTTTAATTTCCCCGTGGCAGTACACAAAATAAAATTCTAATGAAATTCGTAACCTGTACACGAAATTAAATTCGTGACCTGTACACGAAATAAACGAGAAAATCGCGACCTGTACACGTATCAATAAATAAAAATAACGTGACCATTTCACGAACTGGCGTGAGACCGGGTTGGATCCAACATTACAATGGTGGCTGAGAGAAAAAGCCAGAATTTGACCCAGATGTAGATCCTTTTCTTGTACACTTAGCTTCCACATTTTCTGTGTTTGCTTCCGGTTAAACTCAGAGACAAAGGCTTGTAATGATTCATGTTACCATTATGTTTATTTTGGCAGCTGTAGGAGGCCTCTGCAGCATACAAACATTAGATACTA
The DNA here is from genome assembly GCA_023566125.1 of Zingel zingel. Classification (NCBI taxonomy): domain Eukaryota; kingdom Metazoa; phylum Chordata; class Actinopteri; order Perciformes; family Percidae; genus Zingel; species Zingel zingel. The sequence goes on along the minus strand of CM042335.1, from coordinate 22,561,151 downwards.
TGTTCCTGTATTTTTTTTATACAATACCAAGACCACTTATTTTTTCTTTTGTTGTATTTTTAGGCAATATCATAGCACTGCATTACTGCCCTTTGTCATCTGACCAGTTTCACCACATCATGTTAAGAAGAAAGAGCTCATTAAAGCAAAGCATGGCAATGTGTTCTCGACCTTCTGAATAGACTTGAAAAAAATGATCAAATAATGTCACTCAAGGTTCACTTACTAACATTTTCTGCGGACGTCAACTTTCTCATGATCTTCATCAGTGTTATCCAGAGAAGGATGGAGTGGAACTTCATTAAGAGTTTTGTTTTTTTTGTCAGAGTTTTTAGAATGTAGTGGTATGGTCTGTAGCCGTAACGTTTTATATAATTTGTTCTTCTGGGTGTGGTCTTTCTTTAAAAATAAACTGCCATAACTTTTCTAACATATTGTGACATTGCAAACAAATTTGGATTACTGGTGCACACATCTGATGATGTGGCACATCTGATGATGTATGCACCAGTGATGCGATGTGATGCTGCTATTTCAGCTTCACTTTACAACAAATTTGGTCAGTGGTTGATGGTCAGTGAAACTGGTCCAAAACTGGAATCCAAACAGCACATCCATTCACTTTTTAATCCCCTAGATGATTCAGATTCAGTCATAGCAAAGATGGTTGCTTACCAAGCTCGATGACTCACCTCCTACTGCGGCTCATCCACATTACCCTTCTGTTTCCAAGGACCGATGCGGGCTTAGATTGTCCATTATGAAGTCTTTGGGGACACAGCTCTGTCGAAGCCATGAACATTTGATGGGGACATTAGTGAAAGGCAACACGTCATTACATGACCATTTACACATAATCACCCACTTAAGAAGACCCCATAGGACAGAACCGCATAGCATGGGCCATTTACACACCCCATGTGTGTGTGCATGGCTGTGTGAGGACGCCGACGTGTGTGTATGTGTGCGTGGATCCGTGTTTGCGCATATGCTCTGGCCTAATAGTCCATCTGACACATGCCTTATGGTGATGTTCAGAAATAACCATCAAAATGACCCATGTGCCTTCTTTCATGGCTACACACTCCAGCTCTGTTCTGTCCTTCTGCCTGCCTCACACACTCTCTCTCTCTCTCTCTCTCTCTCTCTCTCTCTCTCTCTCTCTCTCTCTCTCTCTCTCTCTCTCTCTCTCTCTCTCTCTTTCTCTCTCATAGGGAATTACTATCCCAGGTGGAGAGATTGAGAAGCTGTCCCCCTCCCCCCCTCTCAGGTCCTTTGGCTATCTCGCCTTTCCATATGCACATTTACTGTGTTCACCAGTGAATTTTCATCAGTGTTTGTTGCTTCTGCTCTCGACAATCCATGGCAACTTCATCTTGGAAAAGAAAACACAAAAATAGCACGGTATTCTCTCTTCTGTATGCATTCTATTTGTCACAGTAGCTATTTAAGTGTGTATAAGAAATTAAGTCCAATATTACTAATTATGCTCATTATCAGTTATTTCTTCGTGACACCAGAGAACACAAATATACACATTAGAAGCATTAAAGCGCAGCATGATCTGCACTTTAATGTACATGTAATGTTCTGTCTCCAGAACTTGATTTCCCCACATGGGTGCTGAGGATTTAGGATCTGGCTGCCATCATCACAATTTACTTTGTGGTGAGATAGTAAAATTACATCAGATTTGACATGGTCATAATCAGGGTCATCCTGAACAAGATTACATTGATAATGTCAGCGAACCTCTTTATGACAAATAAAAGGAAATATAAAAGTTTTAATGTAATGTAATTTGCCCAGTAAAGTCTTGTCACTTGACATGGTCAGACTCAGGGTCATTCTGAACATGACCACATTGAATGTTTCAGCAAATCTCTGAAGGAAAACATCTCTATTTTTAATTTATGAGATAAAAAACGAGGTGACATTTAAAAATCTGTTACAATATCATTCAAGCTGACTTCCCTCTCCTTGTTCTGTTTGGCCATTCTACGTTACGCTACCGGAACAGCACAAATAGACGCATCACAATCCAAGCTGGCTTCCTGACCTCCCTGGGGCCCTGAGCAAAATCCTGCACCAGTTATGCCTAATTCACACATCATGACTTTAGCTCTGGTTTTCCACTTGTAACTCCCCGACAAAGATCAGACCCCAGATCAGAGGCAAATCAGCGTTTGGCATTTTTACCAAATTGTTGACTTGTTCCTTTAAAGGTCCAGTGTGTAACAGTCTAGTTGTTCATTATCAAAATCTGTGTTGCCTGTTCACAAACTTGTCCTTCTTCATGAATATTTACCACCACCATCAATTCCAAGTATTCCTTTTGGCTTGAAATTTTACATTTGCATTCGCATGAACTGGGGTAGACGCTCCATATTCATGCACCATCTTGAAAGACGTTATCCGGTAAGAGACATACAGGACATACTGCTCCGCCTTTCATGTTTTTGCTGTCACATGATAAACTCACATGACAAACATGGAGGACCACACGTATTCAAAATCAAAATTTCAGGAACAGGAGTCTTCTTCTTCGCCCAGAAAAAAAAGGATATTGAAAAGAGCAAGAGACCGGCTTTTTGAAGCGTGAAGGCTACCGTAGCTGTAATACGTACTTTGAACTGCGTGGTGCGAGAGAGTTGATTGTGATATATGATCTCAACGCTAGATGGGAGAAATTCCCACACATTGGACCTTTAATGTAACAGAGAGCAGTAACTGTGGCGAACAGATGATTTGCATGGAAATGCCTGTGCTACTGAAAAAGAGAGGATTGTTGAGTCAGTCTTCAATTTAAAAAATGCTCCATCAGCACTGGAAACATATGTAGAGTCCATTGCTGTGTCTTCCGGCTTCCGGCAATAGTTTGACTTTTTCTTTCTTGAGAGTCAGACGATGATGTCAGATGATCTTTAATATGAGGCTACAGCCAGCCTCGTAATCAAATGTCCATCTTGAGTCTGTTAGAAGAGTGCACTGTTAAGTCAGTAGAGTTCTATTTTAGTTCTTAAGAGATGAACATGTAACTTTCATAAATAGAAATGGGAGAGGAGATCAAATTGGAGTGAGACTGTTTGATCTCATTTGTCAGAATATCCTGTTCTCTAGCTCAGTTGTGGCTGTTTGAGGTAAAACATTTGACAATGAGGTCCTTTATAACCCTGCCACCTACACACCCCACGTTTGGATCCAACTCTCTCATTCCCAGTTAGGAGATGTAATTCTACGATGTCCCTCAAGCAAGTTTGGTCAAAGAGTAAAACTTAAAAAATAGTAACAACTTTCTGCTATGCGCTGTAGCCTGAGAAGAAAGACAGACCATCTTTATTCACCAAGTCTATTAATAACATGTCAGTCAAATCAGATGGATAACCTGGGGACATGCTCGCTGATGCTCGCTGTGTGTGTGCATTACTTGGAAATAAAGTGTCAGTCAACAATATTATAAAGACCTCTGTAATATTGTGGCAGAGGGCCATAGGGTTCTGCATGTGTGTGTGTGTGTGTGTGTGTGTGTGTGTGTGTGTGTGTGTGTGTGTGTGTGTGTATGTGTGTGTGTGTGTGTGTGTGTGTGTGTGTGTGTGTGTGTGTGTGTGTGTGTGTTATGAGATAGGAGAGATATCCAGGGTGATGCCCCTGTAATGTTTCTGTGGATATTCTCACTGTTATTGGTGTCGGCTGCAGAGTGACCCTGCTTTATTATGGCCTGGCGTCTGTGCTGCAAAACTCCTTCAACACTTCCTTGCTCGCTCTCATTATCACTTTCAGTTTCTTCCTGTCCACTTCTTTGTCTGCTTTCTCTTGTGTATTTCTCTCCCCAGATGGCTCCTGTTAAAACGACCATGAGATTGTCCCGAGTGGTTCCTGAGGAGCGACGGTAAGAATGTTTGAAAAATGAGGAGAAGGACAAAGGGAAGCTGCAGGGGTCCATTTCAACATGCCGGCCAGCTCTTCTATTTGGACCAGGAGCTTTGCTGGAGAACAGGGGCAATACGGAGAATAGGCCAGAGGAAGGCAATAAACACTTTGTGAAATTGATGTGGAAGTAGGAAAGGTAGGAAGCGCTGCAAGGGCAAACAGCATTGTATAATGTATTTGCTGACTGTCCCATGTATTGCTCTGCTTGCCAAGGATGATAAAATGAAATGCTTTGGTGTTCTTTTCTGCTATTGATTTCTTCTTTTTGTCCATTTGGCCATAAGCCATTAGCTACCCAGTTTGGTGTGGAACAGCTGTTTTTTTTGGTTTACCTGTTTGTTGGAGATAGGTTATTCTGGTTGATGAGACACACAAGTGTTTTGCAGGAAAATGAGATGAAGCCCATTGAATGATGCTGGTAAATATGGTCCGTGATCCTGTATCTCTAATTACAGGCCAGGCACAGAGGAGTGTCAGTCAGGTTGGCCTCTCACAGACAACCTCTCTACACCTCTCAGCCCTCCTCTGTCTCTCTCTGAAGCCGGCTCCCACACTCTTTTATCAAATGACTGCGGTGTCAAAATGTGATGATGGATTGCTGATACACAATACCAAATCGGTTTGTTTTCGGTCTGAAATTATGTTTCAACAATTTCTTGTCTTTAGACAAACCTTGTTATGAAGCGCAAAAGTCAAAACTGCAAATGAAATGCGTCAACTTGAAGCTACAAAGAGGATTTCATTTATTGTTGCATTTTGTATCAACATGATGAAGCTGGTTTCATTCGTTCTTTCACATATGTCACGGACGCAGTTTGATAAGAAGCAGGCTGTGTTACTCCTGTGTGTGAGTGGCAAAGTGTGTGCCATCTTCACACAGTGTTTCAGGCTTTATTCTAACTAGCAGCAGACAGACACAGTTAGAGACAAGCTGGTGAACATTAATAAAGGGACCGCAAACCGAGCTAAAAGAGTGAATAGACATTCATCAGGTGGACACAATCACAGCTCAAACAATTATAATGTTGCTCTGCATCTGCTGTGTAGCAAGGCAACTGTTGAACTTTGTAAATTTAACATACATTCATGTCGTGTTTAAAGCTTGTTCAGCTGGCCAATTAATGCAGCTTTAAAATTTAAAATCCTTGATGTCACATTTTTGATACAAAACAACAAATAATGCAGAAGACAGCATGTGCTGTCCAGCGTAGCTGTTGTTAAATGTATTCTTTAGTCTTCAGTGGAGCTGTATGTTCAACATGTGTTCCATTAAAAGCTGTGCTGAGAAATCAGCGCTGTTAACCTGAATGAAGTTGTCCAGTGGTCTCTTTAGTCTGCTAAGATTGAGCCAGACAAGGGTTTATATATATATATATATATATATATATATATATATATATATATATATATATATATATATATATATATATATATATATTATTATTATTATTATTATTATTATTATTATTATATTATATTATAGTACACCGTTTTAGAGTTTTATGCATCTGGTGCCAAGCTGCTTTTCTTCTGTAGAATTTCTGACATTTGCTGCTCAAGGAGTGTTTGCTGTTCCCAGTGAGCAATATCATTTTGAACACAACTGTATTATTAAAGCACACTGGTTGTTACCACCAGCACCAAAAGGTGTCACCAAATTAGCCATGACTCATGAGCCATGACAAAAAACCTGTTTCACAGTCACCTTTAGGTGCCTCCATTTAACTATAATGTAAGGGTGAACAGAGTAAAATAGATCATTATTTTTAGTAAGATATCATGCACAACTGTTGATAAGTATACATTGACTAGTAACACGGCCAAAGCCAACCAAACAGAAACAAGGTGAGAATAGAGAGACAGAGACAGAGAGACGGAGAGAGAGAGGTTTTAAAGGGGGACTATGCAGTTTTTTTAGCTTAATTTACCTTAACTGAACAGCTTCGGAGTCATTCGAATGGTTATATGACCAATGTAAATAGGTGAGTTTTGAGCCTGGTTTTGAATATTGTAATTGCAGGGGCATTTCTGATGTCAGGTGGCAGTTGGTTCCACAGCTGAGGGCCAGCAACAGAAAAAGCTCTGTCACCTTTTTGCTTAAGCGGGGACCATGGGACATGGAGAAGATCTTGACTGGAGGATCTGAGGGACCTGTGGACTACATGGGGATGAATGATACCAGCTATGTAGCTGGGGGCCAGGGCGTGAAGAGCTTTAAAAACCATCAGCAGTATTTTAAATTGTATCCTAAACTGGACAGGAAGCCAGTGCAAGGAGGCTAGGACAGGTGTAATGTGCTAGGCGGGAGGTTATGAAAGCATGGATGACTTTTTCCAGCTCATTGTATGACAGAGCAGACTTGAGTTTGGAAATTATTCTTAATTGATAAAAAGTGGTCTTTACAACAGATGCTATTTGTTTGACCAGGTTAAGATGGGAGTACAAAATAATACCCATGTTATGTGCATGGGATTTAACATAGGGGGAAAGGGGACCAAGATTGGCAGGGATGGAATTTTTGGATTTTGAAGGGCCAAAGACAATAACTTCAGTTTTGTTATCATTTACTGAAGGAAATTGTTAGCCATCCAGATTTTCATTTATTTCAAACAGTCTAAAAGAGGATGCATGGAGTTGTCGGATATAAGTGGGATGTACAATTAGGAGTCATCTGCATAGAAATGGAATGAAATATAAAATGTTCTGATGATGTTACCTAGAGGAAGCATGAAAAGGCTGAAAAGTATAGGACCCAGAATGGATCCCTGGGGAACATAATGCCAACCCACTGTTCAAGACGCTCTAGTAGTATACCATGGTCTACAGTGTCAAATGCAGCACTAAGATCCATCAGGACCAGGATGGCATTATCACCTGAATCAAGGGTGAGCAACAGGTCATTTGTCACCTTTAATAGGGCTGTCTCAGTGCTGTGACGGGCTTTGAACCCAGATTGAAATGGCTCTATGATCTCTGTTGAGTTGAGGTATGGAAGCAGCTGCGTTAACACCACCTTCTCCAAGATTTTTGAGATAAAAAGCAGTTTAGAGATAGGCCGGAAATTATTAGGACATCTAGATTATGCATCCAGATTATGTTTCTTTAGCATAGGCTGGACAACCGCATGCTTGAAACATGTAGGAACTGTGCAAGGCAGGAGTTAAGTAGAACAAGAAGTGATTGTACTGCAGGTGTGTGTATGTGTGTGTGTGTGTGTGTGTGTGTGTGTGTGTGTGTGTGTGTGTGTGTGTGTGTGTGTGTGTGTGTGTGTGTGTGTGTGTGTGAGTAATTATAAATGCCTTTCAGTTGTCATGGCATCATACAAATGGAGAGTTTTCAGTTGACTGAAGTGTAATTTCTTTCATTACTGGCTCATCTGAGCTTGATAGCTGGCCTTACTTAACCTCACTATGGGGTTCATGACGATTAGATCATACACAGTCTCAATAAATGCACGAAAGTCAGGAGCCAAAATACTGCTGGGCTTGAACTGATTTTTATCAATGCTCTACTAATTGCTTTGCAGGAGCAAAGTGCTGTTAGATTTTTATTTTTTCACTTAGAATGTCAGAATGAAATGAGGGCAGAAGAGGCCACATTTGAAAAAAATAAAGTAATTATTGCGATTTGTCTTCTTAATGCAGGGTCTTCAGAGGAAAGCGTTTTATTGTCAGAGCTGCATTACTTCTTTCTTGATGGTAATTAAAGTGACTGTAAAGTGTACAGAGTACAGTGGCTTGGTGACTTCTAATCTGCAGAGGTTTGGTGTCCTTAGATGTTGTTCATACAAACATGAAATGGCAATTAGCTCAAACATAAAAGTCTGTGTCGATAATTAGGGCAATGTGATGAATGCCAATTAATGGACCAGTGAAGAGACAAAGAGCTGCTCTGCTCCCTGTACACTACATAATGGACCTGCAACTTGAAAAAAACAAATACTTACAAGCATTATTTCATTAAGTTTCTTCAATTTCCATGTTAAAGCTATAGTTATTTCCACATGTTAAAGCTGTAGTTATTTCCACATGTTAAAGCTGTAGTTATTTCCACATGTTAAAGCTGTAGTTATTTCCACATGTTAAAGCTGTAGTTATTTCCACATGTTGAAGCCATTGTTGCACAGGTGGAAAGCATTATTGAAGTTAGACTAATGGGGCAGTTATGTTTCATTTAACATACTATACCATCCAATGTAGAGTGGGATCTGTTTGCATTTATTTTAAGGTAAATTAACAGTGAATGTGAGCATCCACATGGGAAAAATATCAATATTAATCTGTTAGTGGAAATAACATGCAGAACATTTCTTTGTTGGCTCTCCTATCAGTATTATAAATGATGTAGTATATTAGATTATATTATATAAAATTATATTAAATCTGGACCTGATGCAAAGAACAACCATGGAAAATACCTGAAACTGACACGCATAGATTCATAAAAAAAATTACACATGATCAAAAAAGCCCCACCAGACCCCCAAAAAAACAGAACATGCAACATGCAGCATGATGCGTCACTTATTAACACCAAACAATAGGAACTATAGAGTTCACATCCTCTGTCTCACCTCAAAAGCCTTTTTTCTGTGATGATGATGATGATGATGATGATGATGATGATGATGATGATGATGATGATGATGATGATGATGCACCACATGATCAGAGCGGGTGGTAGATCTGCATGGATCCATTCTGGTATTAAACAGGACAGAGGGGATAATGTGGTGCTTTAGTGAGTATTTGTGTCAGCAGGACATTCATTTAATATATTCAAGGTTCATTCAATATATTCAGACTTTGATTCAATATATTCTGACGTTTATTAAATATATTCAGACTTTCATTCAATACATTCAGACTTTCATTCAATATATTCAGACTTTCATTCAATATATTCAATATATATAATGCCATATGTGTGTGTGTGTGTGTGTGTGTGTGTGTGTGTGTGTGTGTATATATATATATATATATATATATATATATATATATATATATATACACTATTTCCTTATATTCCTATGAAATATTGTTTCATTGACTAAATACATAATTTTAAACACTGACGCTTTTCATTGGTTTGTCAAGCACTGTGTTATATGTGAAGGTGTATCTGCATCTTAGTTTATTTAATGAAAGTACATGTCATGTTACAGTAAAGTCATTTTGCATATATGCTAGTATCTAATATTATTAGTCAATGAACATATTTCCCTGTTTTCTGCTCGTCTCAGCATTGAAAATGTTTAGGACTTTAGAAGCAAGAGTGCACACACACACACACACACACACACACACACACAGTCTGCTTGAATATACATAGCAGTCGGAGTCACAAAGTGTCCCTGTGTCCTTTACTCATCAATAGCTCACCATGTCTCTGTCTGTGTGAATGTCTTCAACAAGTCCACTGCTCAGCCTCTACTCAGGCGGAATAACAGGATGCAGAACAAACAGTTTTCCTGCAATTACTCCATCTGATATATAATTTCACCCTCCTCTTGGTTTACAAGCCATAGAAAAACAGTAATAATTCTGCATGTGGACGGAAGTGGGTTATTAACCGCTGGCCACAGGTGCTGTGAGGCTGACACTCCCCGAGCACACCTGCCATTTATAATAGGGCATTGTGTGTGTGTGTGTTGGAGGGTGACAGCTTAATGTAATTTGGACAATATAATTAGCAGGGCTGGACAGCTGCTGAATAACCGGACTATGCCTTTACAGTAATAGGGGCTTTAGGGTGCATACAGGCAGTGTTTGTCCTGGTTTGCTTTAAAATCTCTCTTCCTCACAAATGTCATGAGGAACGAGCTTCGTCCCCATTTCAGGGCCGGTCAGACAACATTTCACACCTAAACAATTAATTCCACTCACTGGATTTAAGTCACATCATGCAGATCGAGTTCAACTTTGGTGTGCTTTGACATATGAATGTGTACCATATATTAAGAGCTAGCTCTACTATCAATGCTGGCTAGCAATGCTGGCTTTTGAGGGAATGAAGAGTCAGAGAGTCAAGCAACTGTAGCTTATTAGCTGTGTGGCACCATTCACTTTGACTTACAGATGAAGTAACAACTTCCACACTGTACACAGTTATGGAGTTGTTGGTACAAATACCAAATTTGACTAAACTATATATCTTATTAGTTAGTAAGCTAACCAATTTCACTAAAACGTGCAGATTAATTTTACTTTTCCACTTCCTAGTGGGACCAGGCCATTGCCTTATGTAACCAGAATGTTCTGGAGATACGTGGCTTGTGACAAATGGTTCCAATATTTACATTGGTGACTACGGGGCAAAAGAATCGCTCATAATCTGTGTTCACATTCACTTCTCCCATTGGAATAAATCCACTCGGGACGTGCTGCTAGTCTCCTAAAGAGGCGTGAACGTGGACATACAGAAAGGAAGTTCCTCTTAGACAATTTTAAAATTCTATAGAAATGGAACAAAAAGAATAAAAAACTACTTAATGAATGTGGATGAATGAAAGAACACACACACAAAATCCATTTAAAGATATTTTTTAATCACTTTTTTCTGTTTGCAGTTCCTGTCCACTTGGATTGTGCACCACAGATAAAAACAAACATGTTTGTGTGAGCCAGTAATGAGTTGGCCCATGTTTCAGAGGCTGTGATAAAAGTGTCAGAGTGACAGTGCATACATGGGTGCGTGCGTGGGTGCGTGCGTGGGTGCGTGCGTGCGTGCGTGCGCGAGTGCGTGTGTGTGGAGACCAACTGTAGCCAGAATTACCACAGAAGAGGATTTGAGTACTTTGTCAGGTGGTTATACATCTGTCTGTCTGTCTGTCTCTCTCTCTCTCTCTCTCTCTCTCTCTCTCTCTCTCTCTCTGTCTGTCTCTGTCTGTCTGTCTGTCTGTCTGTCGATCTGTCTGGCCGTCCGTCCACCTGCCTACAGACAGATTTCATCACCATCATAGCGTCCCAACAGTGCAAAATGCAGTCATGAAACTGTATAGGCATGTAGTTGAGATCAAAATAAAGGCCAAGTGGAAGATGGGTGTGGTCTGAATGAGGGCGTCGGGAGTAGGGGTGTAGTGAGTAGGAAAGGTGCCCAGAATGTGTGTCTTAATATTTTACAAGTCACAACTTTATTGACATCGACAGCCAAAACATTTTCCTTGTTGTGGTGTGTGGACCCTGGGGACATGGGATGAGGACATTTGGAATACAAAGTGTTCGCATCTTAGCACTCGATGAAAGATGTCCCTTCACTGAAAGGCAGCTGGTTTTGAACCACAGCTTTTGGCAGGCTTTAGGGGACAGCCCTGTCAATACACACACACACACACACACACACACACACACACACACACACACACACACACACACACACACACACACACACACGCCACTGTTGTCCCCACACTAGCAGCATGTATGCTGGCATCTTCTCTTTCTTTTGAAGAATATATGAAGAGCCAGAGAGCAGCATCAAAGGTACCTGGCCACATTGATTTGTGCCCAGGACAGGAAATCCTCAGTGGAATAAAGTCTGCCAGAGGAGGCTGTCATGTGTTGCAACAGGAAGCTTGTCACTCATCCACAGGAACCAAGTCTGCCTTTCCATATGATGCAGGCTTGTATCTGTGTAGGAGTACACATATACACACATACACATGATGCTCATTGTGTGATTTAGTATTGCACTTCCATAAAGTTGAAGAAAGATTAAAAACAAGGTCAAAGGCTGAGGTATCCTGACTTCAAGTCCCCATCTCAACAGTATCTTTCATTAGACCCTCCCCGCCTTTTAATGCTTTCATCTTCCAAACTACACGCCCCACAGCGAGTAACTGAGCAAACCTCTTCTGCTAATGAAGGCCATGAGATGTGGTAGAGATGTCCAGAAGAAGCTATTACAGTTTTTTTCAACTGCTTACACACAAAATCTTTTCATGTCACACGAGTTTTGAAACCTCTCACTCAAAGTGCAAAATTGCACAGCAAATCTCCAAAACCAGAAGCTATTTCTCAACCTTTCACTCAGTTTTCAATTGCACAAAACACTACACACAATTCTCTACCTAAGACACAAAAATCCAACAGGAAGTGACTTACTTTCCTTTTCTAAACACAACCAATCAAAATGCTACACTTATTTACACACTCTCCTCACATGTGCAAACACATTATGTCATAACTGAACACTAACTAATCACTGCTTTAGTATAGGCCTATACATAGGTAAAAGGTCAGATTACCTGTTTTGAACAATGGATGCCAACAATAGACAGAGAGCAAGGGGAGGAGAAGGGACAGACAGGGGACAACAACGAGGAGGAGGAGGAGGAGGAGGAGGGAAGAAGAGAGCCATCTCATGTGATCAACCACGGGTTGTCCATGAGAAAAGCCCATCTTGAGTAGCTTTACAATGGCGTCCATACTGCATGCAACTATCTAATGACTATTTCAGCATTACAAATCAATCAGACTTTGTGCATACAATTCCACCCCCGCACACACACACACACACATATTCTTTATTCTAAAAATGATACCTTTGGTTTACATACAGTGGGGCAAAAAAGTATTTAGTCAGCCACCAATTGTGCAAGTTCTCCCACTTAAAAATATGAGAGAGTCATATAACAAAAGTTCATCTCAATACCTTGTTATATATCCTTTGTTGACAATGACAGAGGTCAAACGTTTTCTGTAAGTCTTCACAAGGTTTTCACACACTGTTGCTGGTATTTTGGTCCATTCCTCCATGCAGATCTCCTCTAGAGCAGTGATGTTTTGGGGCTGTCGCTGGGCAACACGGACTTTCAACTCCCTCCAAAGATTTTCTATGGGGTTGAGATCTGGAGACTGGCTAGGCCAATCCAGGACCTTGAAATGGTTCTTACGAAGCCACTCCTTCGTTGCCCGGGCGGTGTGTTTGGGATCATTGTCATGCTGAAAGACGCATCCACGTTTAATCTTCAATGCCCTTGCTGATGGAAGGAGCACTCAAAATCTCACGATACATGGCCCCATTCATTCTTTCCTTTACACGGATCAGTCGTCCTGGTCCCTTTGCAGAAAAACAGCCCCAAAGCATGATGTTTCCACCCCCATGCTTCACAGTAGGTATGGTGTTCTTTGGATGCAACTCAGCATTCTTTCTCCTCCAAACATGACGAGTTGAGTTTTTACCAAAAAGTTCTATTTTGGTTTCATCTGACCATATGACATTCTCCCAATCCTCTTCTGGATCATCCAAATGCTCTCTAGCAAACTTCAGCCGGGCCTGGACATGTACTGGCTTAAGCAGGGGGACACATCTGGCACTGCAGGATTTGAGTCCCTGGCGGCGTAGTGTGTTACTGATGGTAGCCTTTGTTACTTTGGTCCCAGCTCTCTGCAGGTCATTCACTAGGTCCCCCCATGTGGTTCTGGGATTTTTGCTCACCGTTCTTGTGATCATTTTGACCCCACGGGGTGAGATCTTGCGTGGAGCCCCGGATCAAGGGAGATTATCAGTGGTCTTGTATGTCTTCCATTTTCTTATAATTGCTCCCACAGTTGATTTCTTCACACCAAGCTGCTTACCTATTGCAGATTCAGTCTTCCCAGCCTGCTGCAGGTCTACAATTTTGTTTCTGGTGTCCTTTGACAGCTCTTTGGTCTTGGCCATAGTGGAGTTTGGAGTGTGACTGTTTGAGGTTGTGGACAGGTGTCTTTTATGCTGATAACAAGTTCAAACAGGTGCCATTAATACAGGTAACGAGTAGAGGACAGAGGAGCCTCTTAAAGAAGAAGTTACAGGTCTGTGAGAGCCAGAAATCTTGCTTGTTTGTAGGTGACCAAATACTTATTTTACCGAGGAATTTACCAATAAATTCATTAAAAATCCTACAATGTGATTTTCTGGATTTTTCTCATTTTGTCTCTCGTAGTTGAAGTGTACCTATGATTAAAATTACAGGCCTCTCTCATCTTTTTAAGTCGGAGAACTTGTACAATTGGTAGCTGACTAAATACGTTTTTGCCCCACTGTATGTTTGTAGTTTTGTTTTCTTGTTTTCATACTACTGTATCCAGTAAATATTTTCTGTTTTACTGTAACATTGCATTGTTTTTTACAATGCACTTTTAAACCACTCTCAGCAGATAACTTTCACTCTAGAACATTGTAAATGTAGATATAGGCCTATGAAAGACAAAAGAGCTTTAGATGTAGAACAACAGTGTGTACATGGTATATCCAAAAATGTACTATTATGAAAAAAGTGTTTGCCATTTGATGCAAATGCTTCATTATGAGATGTGTTGATGGTATTTTGAATGCAGTGTTTCATTTTGAAGGAGAAGTGAGGCATTTTGCATTTTGTGTGTGCAGTTTTGGGAATTGTGTGTAGAGTTTTGAAAAAAGGAGACACAGTTTTGAAAACGTGTGTAAGCAGTTGGAAAAAACTGTAAGAGGCCCTTGGGTTAAGATAGAGCCACAGAAGACTTCATGTGTCCAATCCCCGTGAACATGATATGACAGTCATCTAGTTCCACCTTCCACAAGCATTTGTGTCTCTGCTGCTCTGATTTGATCGCCAGCTGTAGTTGCAATACAAAATCACTTGGAGTTTGTGTCTGTGAAATTCTAATTAAAGCATGACCTACCAGAACATAGAACCCTTCATACACTGCAGCACAAGGATCCAACTTTGTTCTGTAGTGAGAAATGCAACTTCAAACTTTGAGTCTTTTGGACCTTTGCTTGTTGGCTGTAATGCATTTAGTGTGATGATTTCTAGTTTGTTAGGCTGGATTTAGTAAGAAATTGTTCAACACGTTTTGAAATACTCTGTTTTTACTGCCTTTCCAAGAGGAAATCGATGAAAAGATAGACATGAATCTAATGTGCGCTTTAGGCAAAACCATAATTTTTCAATTTAGAGATTTTGGGCTGTTTATCTTCCACATCATGTCTTCTTTCAGACTAGTGGAAATAAATAAATATTTATTTGACTAAACTTTTTGAAACTTTAAAAAGATAGCATTAGCTAATGCCTCATTTGCATAGTTGAACAGAACACTTCAGAACACTTGTAATACAAAGTGTATTACAAGAACAATTTACTGGAGAAGTTACATGCTGTTATCTGTTAGTTATAATATTTCCCTATTCACCTTTAGTGTCTCCTCTTAGGTACAGACCTATAGTCAGGATGTGATTAGCTTAGCTTAGCAACCACACAGTGAAGACAAGACCTCAGGAGGCTGCACACGGTAATAGCACATAAATCCTAAACACAGAAACAGTTTTTGTTAAACCTACATTGTGTAATTTTTTGAGTTGATTCTTAGCAAAAAAAACTTTTTTCTTTACCAAATATGTGCTCATTCATGTGTATTTACTTCCACGAACTAATCAAAGTATTCTCGTAAGCATAGGATCTGCCATTCAGAATCATTCAGAATACATAGCAGCGAGTTGCTCGAATGTCGGCCGCCATGTTGCGCCTCCATCTTTAAAATACATTAGCCAAAGAGGGACATACCTCCGCCTTTTGCGCTTTTAAACTCAGTGGCACCATGACGAATGCCAGGGAGGGGGAGAAGATTACTTGCAACAAGATTTGAAAGCCTGTTGAAAATGGAGGATCATGCCTATTCTCTAGGACATGTAACAGAGTAGCCAAGGAAGTTAAAAAGAGAATTAAAACGACAACGCGACGGGCAAAGCAATAAGACCAAAGTCAATATTGGAGTGGCTTTTCCGAGATGGAAAGCGCTCACGAGGAGCAAGGATTTTAAAGGGGACATCGAAGTTGCCTGCTTTCTTCTCGACAGGTAATTCAGCCTATTTGTGTAAATTCAAAGTTTCATAGTTGCTTGGCTAACTACAGCATGGTTGTGCATAACATCGTGATTTCCCTGGCAGACAACTCACATCATGCAGTTGTAACACAGACAGCTAGAACTGCTGCATGTAAACAATGGAGATACCCAGAGCTAATTTCGGATTGGGCCACCGTAGGAGTTAGAACGCGCTCGGAATGGGGGGGGGGGGGGGGGGGGGGGGGAGCTAGAAAGTAATATTCAGTTGGTTGTCATATACAATTTCACCGCTAGATGGGAGAAATTCTTACACAATGTAGCTTTAAAGGACAATTCCGGTGCAAAACGAACCTAGGGGTTATTACAGTTTTTCCTCAAATGCTAAAACACATTTCACAAATGTTTCCTCCATGTTCCCCAATGTCTAAACACAACACCCTTTTCTAAAGCTACATAAACACAACCACACCTTCTCACTTCAAAACTCAAACTTTCACACCAAAAGAGCAGCTCGAAGCTTTCAAAAATGTAAACACTATACACATCATTACACACTACAGCAAAACAATTGAAAACACAATGCTCAATTTGTGAGAAGGTTCTTTGTTTCATAACTGCCAATGCATATTTTTAGAAACTGTACAGTAATGGATCTTCTTAGATCTCTGCAGAGGATTAGGCATTTAGATTTGTGAGTTTCATATGAAGAGTATACATCTATAGTAAATTCTGCATGTACACTACTGTAACACAACTCAATGCTAAAACAGAATCTATTGCACACAACAGTACTCTTGAAAACATGATCAGGGTGTGAAGTTTTTTTATTTACTTTATTCACACCACAATCACTGTGCGGCATCATGTCGCTGAGCTGCATCGGGCCACATCACCTCATCCACATCGCAGGTTATATTGTCTCTTGCCAGGCACCGCGGGAAAAACGCCCTGGAATGGCGAATCCATCCTTGGAAGGCCTCCACTGGGATGCCAACACAGACCAGCTCCATTGCCCTTAGGAGGTTCTCTCTAGTGTATGGTTGTCTGTCATAAACCTTCCATCTCCACGATGAGAAGAACTCCTCCATAGGGTTCAGGAAAGGGGATTAGGGTGGCAGACAGATGTTTAAAAAGTGGTTACTGTTAGTGGTGAACCACTCTGATTTGGTTTGTTCTGTGGAAGCGTACATTGTCCAAAATGATCACATACAGTGAGGAAAATAAGTATTTGAACACCCTGCTATTTTGCAAGTTCTCCCACTTGGAAATCATGGAGGGGTCTGAAATTGTCATCGTAGGTGCATGTCCACTGAGAGAGACATAATCTAAAAAAAAAAAAAAAAAAAAATCTAGAAATCACAATGTATGATTTTTTAACTATTTGTATGATACAGCTGCAAATAAGTATTTGAACACCTGAGAAAATCAATGTTAATATTTGGTACAGTAGCCTTTGTTTGCAATTACAGAGGTCAAAAGTTTCCTGTAGTTTTTCACCAGGTTTGCACACACTGCAGGAGGGAGTGTGGCCCACTCCTCCACACAGATCTTCTCTAGATCAGTCAGGTTTCTGGGCTGTCGCTGAGAAACACAGAGTTTGAGCTCCCTCCAAAGATTCTCTATTGGGTTTAGTCCTGAAGACTGGCTAGGCCACGCCAGAACCTTGATATGCTTCTTACAGAGCCACTCCTTGGTTATCCTGGCTGTGTGCTTCGGGTCATTGTCATGTTGGAAGACCCAGCCTCGACCCATCTTCAATGCTCTAACTGAGTGAAGGAGGTTGTTCCCCAAAATCTCGCAATACATGGCCCCGGTCATCCTCTCCTTAATACAGTACAGTCGCCCTGTCCCATGTGCAGAAAAACACCCCCAAAGCATGATGCTACCACCCCCATGCTTCACAGTAGGGATGGTGTTCTTGGGATGGTACTCATTCTTCTTCCTCCAAACACGGTTAGTGGAATTATGACCAAAAAGTTCTATTTTGGTCTCATCTGACCACATGACTTTCTCCCATGACTCCTCTGGATCATCCAAATGGTCATTGGCAAACTTAAGACGGGCCTTGACATGTGCTGGTTTAAGCAGGGGAACCTTCCGTACCATGCATGATTTCAAACGATGACGTCTTAGTGTATTACCAACAGTAACCTTGGAAACGGTGGTCCCAGCTCTTTTCAGGTCATTGACCAGCTCCTCCCGTGTAGTCCTGGGCTGATTACTCACCTTTCTTAGGATCATTGAGACCCAACGAGGTGAGATCTTGCATGGAGCCCCAGTCCGAGGGAGATTGACAGTCATGTTTAGCTTCTTCCATTTTCTAATGATTGCTCCAACAGTGGACCTTTTTTCACCAAGCTGCTTGGCAATTTCCCCGTAGCCCTTTCCAGCCTTGTGGAGGTGTACAATTTTGACTCTAGTGTCTTTGGACAGCTCTTTGGTCTTGGCCATGTTAGTAGTTGGATTCTTATTGATTGTATGGGGTGGACAGGTGTCTTTATGCAGCTCACGACCTCAAACAGGTGGATCTAAATTAGGATAATAAATGAAGTGGAGGTGGACATTTTAAAGGCAGACTAACAGGTCTTTGAGGGTCAGAATTCTAGCTGATAGACAGGTGTTCAAATACTTATTTGAACACCTGTCTTATTTACTTATTTACTCCGTGTTTCTCAGCGACAGCCCAGAAACCTGACTGATCTAGAGAAGATCTGTGTGGAGGAGTGGGCCAAACTCCCTCCTGCAGTGTGTGCAAACCTGGTGAAAAACTACAGGAAACGTTTGACCTCTGTAATTGCAAACAAAGGCTACTGTACCAAATATTAACATTGATTTTCTCAGGTGTTCAAATACTTATTTGCAGCTGTATCATACAAATAAATAGTTAAAAAATCATACATTGTGATTTCTGGATTTTTTTTTTTAGATTATGTCTCTCACAGTGGTCATCCACCTACGATGACAATTTCAGACCCCTCCATGATTTCCAAGTGGGAGAACTTGCAAAATAGCAGGGTGTTCAAATACTTATTTTCCTCACTGTAAATGTGATGTGCGGGCCCAGGATGGTGTTGTTGGCGGTCCAGGAGGATGTCTTTTAGCTCCTCTAGGAAGGTGAGGAGACGTTGGGTGTTGTAAGACCCAAGGACAGCATGCCGGTGGACAAGCCCCTCCAAACCCATGGCCGCACAAAGAGTAATATTACCCCCCCCCCGTTGGCCAGGAACCTCAGTGATGGCTCTTTGGCCAATGATGTTACGGCCTGTTTGCCTTCGTTTCTGCAGGTTGAAGCCAGCCTCACCCAGGAAGAGGTACTCATGAGGTCTGGCCATCGCGTCCAACTGTAATATCCTCTGTGAAAATGTGAAAGTGCACAGGTGTTCAGAAAAACAGTCAATCAGGTAGCACAGTATTGTCCAGAAGTAATGTAGGCCACTGAGCAACACAGTATGTCCACTAACTGTACTGTGAACATGGATGTATACTTACTTGCACATACTCGTAACATAGGTCTTTCTGTCACGGAGAGTTGCGCTCAAAGGGAACCCTATAGACCTGTTTCATCCGCATCTTTTGGCGAGACCGGAGAACTCGGTCTATTGTGGCCAAGCTGACATCATCAATGCTCTCAAAGTTGACATTATCGGCAATGACTTTGTCTCTGATCTCCCGGAGTCTGATGAGGTTGTTCTCACGAACCATATCCACAATGAGGGTTTCTTGTGCCGCTGTAAATATGGCAACCCTCCCACCTCTATGTGGCATTCTTTCAACTCTAAAGAAAGAAACATGTGTTGTCAATTGACATGTTTTACAATACAGTAACAACTGATTTGAAACCAATAGACTACTTTCACAGGCTTGTAAAATTGTATTGTGACAAAGAAAGCAATAGAGTACAATACCTGTTGTGTTGTTTGAATGCCCTGATAATGGTGGCCACGTTGAACCTACTCAGGTTTGGACGGACTCTTAGTCCTGCTTCAGCCATTGTCATGCCACGGACAATGACATGGTCAATGACTGTTGCTCGCATCTCGTCCGTAATGATGGTGCGAGGTTGTCTTGCTCTCCCTCCTGGACCTTCTCCTCTCCCTTGTTGGCCTCCTCCTCTCCCTTGTTGGCCTGCTCCTCTTCCTCCTCTGATTTGAACTTCTCTTCCTCGTTGGCCTGCTCCTCTTCTTCCATGGCCAGCTCTTCTCCCTCCTCTGACTCAAATTCCTCTTCCTCTTCCTCTTCCTCTTCCCCTGACTCTGCCTTCATCCATTGTTTTTGTTTGGAATCTTCAGCAAACTGTGCACTCTGAACTTGCCTTTATACACGTGGTTACAGCATTAGCAACAGGTGTCTTCAATTTTGAGTCGTTGTGTTTAATGAATGACGCCAGGTGTGTTCATTGTGTTCGAATATTGCTGACTGTGGCAAGCATTTTGCATCACATGAGCTTTCATTTGAGAATATGAGCAGAGTTCTTTTGCAACTTGTGTTTTAGCAAAGAAAAATGTGTTAAGATTTCTGAGAACGGAGGATTGTGTTTTGTGAATTGTGTCTTCATGTGAAATGTGTTTATGATATTGGAAAATGATGGCTAGATTTAGTAAATGTGTTTAGACAACTGGTCATTTGGTTTAGAGGATTGACTTTTGTGTTTTAGCATTTGAGAAAAACTGTAACAGATGTGTACCCACTCTGTTGCTCTCTGGGACATGTTTTCATGCTAATCGAATGAGTTTTTAGCTTGAACGACGCTAGCGCGGACCGCTGATTAGCTTACAACGCTAGTATTCGGGGCACAGGGAACATAAAAACAAATCGCTATTTATACCACTAAAAAGGCTCAAAATATCATCAAACTTCAACGGTAGCATAATGAGGGTCCCAAAATGCTAACCTAAGCATTGAGAACTTTGTAAGTGTACAGACAGTTTATTGAAAAGATAGATTATAAAGACACTCACGTTCATGTTTACATGCCGCCGCCGTCTTGGAAACCAGTCATGACTTACAGCTGGCGATACAAACTAAAGTCAAAAGCAATTTGCTCAATATATCTGAAATAATCACACTCTGCATAACTTGTCTAGTGTACTTACTCAGTGGATAACTGTCCATCTAGTCCCTCCGGTCTGGGTCGCTGAAAAAGTTTTAAGTACAGCCCTGTTTATCAGAGAGGGGAAATCTTCAGACTGTACCAAACACTGTGTCTCTTGGGAATCGCGACACAACAGGTCCCACTCCGTGCAACACAGACACTCCTGTTCGGTGGCCATAGCTTCACAATGTCCGCAGCTACACCACCAGTTTCCCGAAGTACGAGGCTGTGTTGCGGCATTGACTACCGGTAGCTCTCTCTCTCTCCCGTAGCCCTTTCACAGAGCTCCCGCAGCTCTTCGTTCAATAAACTGGCTGTACACTTACAAAGTTCTCAATGCTTAGGTTAGCATTTTGGGACCCTCATTATGCTACCGTTGAAGTTTGATGATATTTTGAGCCTTTTTAGTGGTATAAATAGCGATTTGTTTTTATGTTCCCTGTGCCCCGAATACTAGCGTTGTAAGCTAATCAGCGGTCCGCACTAGCGTCGTTCAAGCTAAAAACTCATTCAATTAGCATGAAAACATGTCCCAGAGAGCGACAGAGTGGGTACACATCTGTTAATAACCCCTAGGTTTGTTTTGCGCCGGAAATGTCCTTTAAGTTTCTGTTTGTGCCTGGATTAAAAAACAATCTGGGATATCTATATATATATATATATATATATATATATATATATATATATATATATATATATATATATATATATTTATTTAAAGATCCAAAGATGGGATCTTTTGATGATGGTGATTCAGATTACAGCTGGTTGTTAATGACTTAGACGACGTACTGCAGCAATCCTGATTCATATATGCTTCAGACAAAAGCAAATGTAAAACACAATGTGATGATGTTGCGTCTAGAATCAGAGTGCAGCTTTGATCCAACTTCAACCAAATACTATCACTGGCATAATTGCCGACGCGCTCCGCCATCGACAAGAGACAAAGCGCACATTTAGCTGGCCCACTGAGGCTTTTAGCCGCCTCACGCTGCTGATCAGTCGCTGTCACTGCATGCATCAGAGACGAGCCTCCATAGCAGAGGGGCTATTTGAAATCAATGGGGTCATAACTGTGGCGTAAATAGATAGAAAATTGGGCTGCCCGCTAGAGGCCAGAGGAGCATGTGGCCTACATCAATAGCTACTACCCAAAGTGGAAGAAGCAGCGCTCTCCAAGCTCGCCTCCAAATTGAATTCCATGGATAGATAGATGGGAAAATGAAAACATTGATAAACCTCAATGAGCTGCATGAAAGATTTTTTTTCTCCAATCAGCAGCATACATGGGGCATATTTTGATGCTAGGACATTGGATTGTGTGTACTGTACACTGTGTTCTATTTGATAATGCCACCAAATTGGCAACTGGAAGATGATGGATTGTTGCTGTTATGAATGGCAGCGGTATTGCTCTGTGCCTGGGGAGCAGTTGGACAATGTGGACACCATTACAAAAGCTACTAGAACAGCAGGAATGATCAAAATTGGCTATATACAATCACCTCTTTACATGCAATTTGAAAATAGAAGAATGGTTGTTGAATCATTTATTTCTGGAAGCTGGCTTTACAGGAGACAAAATGTTCTGATGTTTTCTTTTTTTTCCTCCAAATGTTTTATTCATGGCTTTTATTCCACAGCTGCAGTCACGGCTGCTGTGATACAGTGAATCAAGCAATGCACGGAGTTTGAAACGGAGGTAAAGAGATCGTTATACTATACTTGCTGCATGTGCAGCTGTTGCTCTGAACCATGCATGATTTGTTTCTTTCTTCAGGCTCGGACAGTTCAGTTTGAACATGAGACTCATTAGCAGCAGGAATCAGGAGCTGCTGCTGAATGGATCATTCATTTTACAAAATAAAGAATAAAACAAATGAATTTAAAGGGCTATTTAAAGGGGTGATTTAGTGTTGCCGACCTTAATGTCTACCATACAGTTGAACTGTTAAACTAACTCTAAAACTAAATCCACAGACAGCATTCAGTAGAACTCCTCATGATAAGTAGAATCATCTGCATGTGTAAAGTCGGTGAGTTGCATTGAGGTGATGGATCACTAATATAGAATACACTAAGCGTCATATTTACCATACAGACATGAGAGTGTATGAGAGTATTACTGAAGAGGTTATTATGAACAACAAAAACGATCAGATATCAGATTAAACATCCAAAGATAAATGCTCAGTTCATCAGTCTGCTGTACGTGTATCCTATACACTAAATAGGCAGATGTGAAAGGGTTAAGGTGAACTCAATGCTTTGTTGCAGGTGATATTTCATAAGAGTATCAGTCCCAAAGCATCAATCCCTGTAGTTCTCTTTAGAGGAAGTTCCAGTCAGTCTAAACTACACAGAGTCTCTCTCCATGTCCTCCACATCCCTACAGTAACTGTGTCTGGAAGCTAATTGCAGTAATTAATTTGTGTGACCTACAGTTGCTTCCAGTTCCTGTTATAGCCCGGTCTGGAGTGTGAAATCAATTTACTGCTAATCACTGGAGGTGGGTGCCTGTAGGCTGAGTCTGGGGAGCTGGTAGACACATGAAATAAAAGTGGCTTTTAATTCACAGCTTCTGTTCAAATAGCAGAAAGAAGACGCATGAAGAATAATGGAGGGGAAAAAAGGAAAGTACTGGGATCAATGGCTTCAATGTGTTGCTGTGCTGTGAGGATGTTCTGAGGCTGTATAACTCAGTCACATTACACAGGACTGACAGGGAAACTGCAAATCAAACATGTG
This sequence comes from Zingel zingel, assembly GCA_023566125.1. NCBI lineage: Eukaryota > Metazoa > Chordata > Actinopteri > Perciformes > Percidae > Zingel > Zingel zingel. The sequence continues at coordinate 22,537,574 of CM042335.1, read as the reverse complement.
TAACACAAGAGATACTTTACAATATAAATAGAATGTATTATAAAAGTATTATGAATGGACGGACAAATTATTATCAGTAATATTACTGTACTCACCAAGTGAACTGCTAAACACGGTGAAGAAACAGGAGCAGTCAGACGATCCGACAGCAGGAAAGCTGGGTGTAAAACTACGGTAAGTACAGAGGGTCAAAATCGAAGCAGGAAGAGAATCTGTCTTTTTTTTCTGAGCCCACTAGATGGCACTTTGGGTTTACAGAAATCAGGCGGTCGTCAGGCGGTCGTCAGGCGGTCGTCGTCAGGCGGTCGTCGTCAGGCCTAAAGACGGCCGTCACCCCCAATTTCCACTGGAACGGCGGCAGAGTCAATAGGTTTCCATTAAAGTCGATGTGTGTATTTCCACTGACTGCAGAACGTCTGCGTTCCGACTCTGTCCCAGCTCCGGCGATCCACAGCCCTCCGGAGCAGATACGCAGAGCTTCTATTTTTGCCGGACGCCGGAGAGCTCCGCAGCAATTCAGCACACGGCAGATAATGCGGGACAGAAAGTCGAGCACAGAAACAAAATAAAAATCTGGTTAATTTTCAAAGTAAAATACACCGTGCTCACGGCGGATCACATTGCCCTACACCTTGAAAACACAGCTCAGAGTTGTTTCCCCTCTACTCCTCTGGATGGAAACAAACTGTTGTTGGTTTTGTGGGTCTATTCTAAGTGAATTCGCGAGATCTAGCGGGTCCTCGTGACTTCAGCTGTCAGTCATGGCCGCAGCCGTGCCGTAACAAATCCGGATCTAGTGGGTATTGACGTACGGCGGAGCACGGAGCCGTTCCGCAGCAGAGCCAGTCCGCAGATGTTCTGCATTCAGTGGAAATCCGGAGTTAGGCGGTCGTCAGTCAATCATCAGGTAGTGAAGCAAAAAAAATCACGTCCTCCACTTCATTTTAATGGAGCTTGTGTGTTTAGGTTGCGGGGGGGGGGGGGGCGCAGACGGAAACGTAGCAACCTGCGGCGAAAAGTTGAGACAGGTTTTAGCTTTGGGAGAAACTCAACCTGACATCACGCTGCGGTGGCCAATCATGTACAATTCAATTCAATTTTTCAATTCAATTCAATTTTATTTATAGTGTCGAATCATAACAGGAATTATCTCAGGACACTTTACAGATAGAGTGTAGGTCTAGACCACACTCTGTAATTACCAAGGACCCAACAATTCCAGTGATTCCCCCAAGAGCATGCATGAATGTGTAAGTGTGACAGTGGCAAGGAAAAACTCCCTTTTAGGAAGAAACCTCGGACAGACCCAGGCTCTTGGTAGGCGGTGTCTGACGATGCCGGTTGGGGGTTTGATGAACAATGGCAATAAAAAGTCACACTTAAGATAATGACTAGAGTAATTGTAATAGTTCATGGTGTCGTAGAGCACATCAGGGCGTAACAGGGCGTTGGCCGGACATAGCAAGTCGACGCCGGGCATTGCATGGTGTAATGGGGCACAGCAGGTCGTAGGGCTGGACCACGGCAACAGCTGCCACCATGATGTAGGTGCCTTCATGATCCAAGATGATGGTGCTGGGGGGACAAAGAACATACAGACTCCGGGGAAGCTCCCCGGAACTAGGTTAATAACAAGCATTTCTGGAACATGAATACACACAGATGGAAAGAGAGAGGAGAGAGGAGCTCAGTGTGTCAAAGGAGGTGCCCCGGTAGTCAAGAACTATAACCGCATAGGGAGGCTGTGTTCGACGATTGTGGCTACACACCTTCCCCCGCCGGTCTAGGCTAACGCTGTGACACCTTACTACCTAAGTATGCGTAAGCTTTCTATGGGGAGAAGCAGTGATAGGATGGGTGTGTGCCATGACTGAGGCTACACACCCACCCCCCGGTCTAGGCGCACGCTGCAACTCCTCATACCCTAAATATAGTAAGCTTTCTATGAAGAGAAGCAGAGTTATGGAGGAGGTGCGTCATGACTGCGGCTACACACCTTCCCCTGCCGGTCCAGGCGAATGCTGCAACTCCTAACTTCCTAACTATAAGCTTTATCAAAGAGGACAGTTTTAAGTTTACTCTTAAATATGGTGACGGTGTCTGTCTCCCGAACCCAGACTGGGAGCTGGTTCCCCATGTACAGTGGGGCAAAAAAGTATTTAGTCAGCCACCAATTGTGCAAGTTCTCCCACTTAAAAAGATGAGAGAGGCCTGTAATTTTTGTCATAGGTACACAAAAAAAATCCAGAAAATCACATTGTAGGATTTTTTTTTAATGAATTTATTGGTAAATTATGGTGGAAAATAAGTATTTGCTCAATAACAAAAGTTCATCTCAATACTTTGTTATATACCCTTTGTTGGCAATGACAGAGGTCAAACGTTTTCTGTAAGTCTTCACAAGGTTTTCACACACTGTTGCTGGTATTTTGGCCCATTCCTCCATGCAGATCTCCTCTAGAGCAGTGATGTTTTGGGGCTGTCGCTGGGCAACACGGACTTTCAACTCCCTCCAAAGATTTTCTATGGGGTTGAGATCTGGAGACTAGGCCACTCCAGGACCTTGAAATGCTTCTTACGAAGCCACTCCTTCGTTGCCCGGGCGATGTGTTTGGGATCATTGTCATGCTGAAAGACGCATCCACGTTTAATCTTCAATGCCCTTGCTGATGGAAGGAGCACTCAAAATCTCACGATACATGGCCCCATTCATTCTTTCCTTTACACGGATCAGTCGTCCTGGTCCCTTTGCAGAAAAACAGCCCCAAAGCATGATGTTTCCACCCCCATGCTTCACAGTAGGTATGGTGTTCTTTGGATGCAACTCAGCATTCTTTCTCCTCCAAACATGACGAGTTGAGTTTTTACCAAAAAGTTCTATTTTGGTTTCATCTGACCATATGACATTCTCCCAATCCTCTTCTGGATCATCCAAATGCTCTCTAGCAAACTTCAGCCGGGCCTGGACATGTACTGGCTTAAGCAGGGGGACACATCTGGCACTGCAGGATTTGAGTCCCTGGCGGCGTAGTGTGTTACTGATGGTAGCCTTTGTTACTTTGGTCCCAGCTCTCTGCAGGTCATTCACTAGGTCCCCCCATGTGGTTCTGGGATTTTTGCTCACCGTTCTTGTGATAATTTTGACCCCACTGGGTGAGATCTTGCGTGGAGCCCCGGATCGAGGGAGATTATCAGTGGTCTTGTATGTCTTCCATTTTCTTATAATTGCTCCCACAGTTGATTTCTTCACACCAAGCTGCTGACCTATTGCAGATTCAGTCTTCCCAGCCTGGTGCAGGTCTACAATGTTGTTTCTGGTGTCCTTTGACAGCTCTTTGGTCTTGACCATAGTGGAGTTTGGAGTGTGACTGTTTGAGGTTGTGGACAGGTGTTTTTTATACTGATAACAAGTTCAAACAGGTGCCATTAATACAGGTAACGAGTGGAGGACAGAGGAGCCTCTTAAAGAAGAAGTTACAGGTCTGTGAGAGCCAGAAATCTTGCTTGTTTGTAGGTGACCAAATACTTATTTTACCGAGGAATTTACCAATAAATTCATTAAAAATCCTACAATGTGATTTTCTGGATTTTTTTTCTCATTTTGTCTCTCATAGTTGAAGTGTACCTATGATGAAAGTTACAGGCCTCTCTCATCTTTTTAAGTGGGAGAACTTGCACAATTGGTGGCTGACTAAATACTTTTTTGCCCCACTGTAACTAGATATTCCAGGCTGTCTCTGGAAGTTAGAGGAGGTCACATGTCTGCCTGTTAGGTCCCACTATTTATAAAACCTATAAAATGTTCAAAGCTTAATCCAATTAATAACAGCTTGAAAAAATAACTACGTATAATATACACAGGTATGTTCTCAATGTAAGAATAGGAAGATTGGTAATGGCTTTTAATGGTGAATGTATTATGAATATAGCTTTAATGGTGTGAATTCAGAAATCACAACGAAACACATCACATCTATCAAAGCAGTATTAAAGTATATATCTGTTATATCTGTGGAGTGAAGTCTAAAAAGTGATGCTGAATCAGACTTGAACCAATGAGCAAAAGAAGCTACTTTTTCTTTGTGATAGAAGATATTGACAGAAACATTTAGATCAAATTTGCAGCAAGTATGAGATCAGTTTCAGTGTGACATCAGCCTCCTGGTGCGCTGTGACTTGGAGGCTTTTACACCAATCTAAAGCCTGGAGAGGTTCAAACACTTCAGCCACATTCTAATGTTGTCCCTGTGTGAGAACATGTTCAAAGTAACAGGACTTAGAGACGGAGAGAAAGAACAGGTTTGCCGAAGGTATTGTGTTGGAAATATTTGACCATAAAGGAACCTTCAGTTGTGAATTCATCCCGAATATCACACAGCCCGTAATGGATGTCTCCCTGCTTTCTCCTTTTGTCATTCGCTTTCCCCTAAAAGATCAGCAGCCAGAGGTGACAGGAAACGACAAGGGGCATAGAATAGGACAGAGAACGTCTGTGTGTCTGTGTGTCTGTCTGTCTGTCTGCCTGTGTCAGGATTATTAAAAAAGCATTGTGCAGAAAATGTGAAAAGAAATATTATACTTGAGGCTCTCTTGCTGTCATTGGCCCATTCTCCATCTGAGACACCCTGTACTGACTTCTTTTAAATCACACCATCAATATTTTCCTCTGCTCTTTGGGCAGTCCTTACACTGTAAAATAAGAACATACACACACACACACACACACACACAGTGAGCCCTCAGGCCATTCTATTGGTATGCAGACAGTAAATCTCATTTTAAGCAGGGGTTTCACTCGCGATCCTTGAGACCTGAGTTGACAGCACCGATGTCCAGCTGAGTATGTGTGTGTGTGTGTAGTATGTGTGTGTGTGTGTGTGTGTGTGTGTGTGTGTGTGTGTCTGAGCCCCCGCTGTTCCCCAGGTGACTGCAGTGACTCACCAACACATGTAGTGGGATGTTGTTGTTCACTGACCACTGATCTGATGGGACACATTATCCAGAGCTCCACAGCCATGCAGTCTTTAACATTTAACATTTATTATTATTTTCTGTCATGTCTACAATGTTACAATGTCAGATGTTTATATAAAACTTCTAAAAAAGCTTCGTATAATGAGGTAAACGTCTTTAAAAGAAATCCCTGTGAGCCAATCCTCAGATTTCGAGCTATTCATTTACATGTTTTATATTTATATTAAGACTGTTGTGAACGCTCTGGTTTCAACAGTTTTACAGCCATGGGCAGTATGAGAAAAATAGGGATCTAGGAGAATGAACTATATTTCTAAGGATATTTAATAGGGGCACAATAATTGGTGGTGACCAGCATCAACTCTTTTAGAAGCAGCCAGTGAGGTTCCTTTTCTTCTCTGAGAGAGATATTCATTCACAGCAGTCTGGCTCCACAGATGTACATTGCTGGGATAAAGCCATGTCCCTCTCCTTCAGCTATATCTGCTGTCTATTTTACGATGGCACCACTGCTGCATCAGGGCTTAATGCCACCCAGGACGGTTGTGATTGGTTTGAAGAACCACAAACAAGCCAGAGCATTTTCCCAGTGGCGTAAGGTAGTTACGGCAGGCCTCAGTGTATGCTAGTTACCAGTTATGAAGCACACACACACACACACACACACACACACACACACACACAGAGTCAAATTAGTTACTGAGGCTAGTGTATCGGGAAAGTAGAGAGGTCAAATGCCCGCTGACTTTAACAAAAGGCATTTTTGGTGCAATAACCTCAGAGTGATCTCCTATTTGATACAAAGGCAAGAGTTGATAGTCAAAGGAATCCTATAATAATACACACTGGACAGAAACGAGCTGCAACATTTTTTATCAAACCCCCCCATAAAAATCTCTTCAGTCGCATCTACGAATACAGCCTGCAGGTACACACCCATCCATCGCCCAGGGCCAATCTGAATCACTCACAAGGGCCGTTCTCTGCCCAACACATTGTTGGAGGGCCCGCTGTCTTTACAGCCCCCCCCCCCAACCCACGGGCCTCAGTGCAACAGCACTTCCTGCATTGTCTATAGTTACACCCCTGCTTTGTCCCCTATCCAAGAATAGATGAGTGGTGTAGCCAGCTGTGGAGATTGGTCTGGCAATGTCAGACCAGGGACTCAGTAACACCCCTTTCATTTTGCCTGGAGGAACCAGGGTCTGTCTGCAGTTCCTGTGCCAACATGGAAACAGGAAACCAACCGTGATCTCCTGTGGTAAAGCCATCGTTGACCCATCCTTCCGCCCTGACCTCCTCCCTACACACACTGTCGCTCTGTAACAGCATCGTTTCCTCCCATCGTATTCCCTATGTTCACTACAGTGCACTCTGACTTAAACATGTCTTGAGGCTACTTCCAAAAAAATATCTTCTACAATGTAAGCATGTTGTTACTTACTTCATCAGTGTGTGTGTGTGTGTGTGTGTGTGTGTGTGTGTGTGTGTGTGTGTGTGTGTGTGTGTGTGTGTGTGTTCTTGTTTAACTATATTCGTGGGGTCCAAAAACCGGGAATACAGTATACTTGTGGGGTCCGTACAGCTTTGTGGGGCCAAAATGCTGGACCCCACAAGGTTAAAGGTCTGTTTGAGGGTTAAGACTTGGTTTTAGGATTAGGGTTAGAATTAGGTTATGGTTAGGGTGAGGGTAAGGGTTAAGGTTAGGCATTTAGTTGTGATGGTTAAGGTTAGGTTAAGGGGCTAGGGAATGCATTATGACAATGACGGGTCCCCACAAAGATAGTGCCACGCACTTGTGTGTGTGTGTGTGTGTGTGTGTGTGTGTGTGTGTGTGTGTGTGCCTGTGGCTTTGTTGCTTTTTATAAGCACTTTACATGGACACAGTGGCAATGAGGACAGCAGTGACAGTCAGCAGTACGAAGGAGAGCAGCAGAGGCTTGATTCAGAGCTACATAATAACTCACTACACATCCATTACACAGGCTTTTGGACTTCTCCTCCCATGTGTTGGCTTTTGTTATGTATATGAGAGCTATTATGTACCACCAGTAAATGTATTGGGTAGAGAGGAGGGGGGAGGGATTTTTCCCTGGAGGATGGCCTTCAGGGCCACGCTGCTGTCCTCCTCCTCCCCTGTTGCTCCATTATCTCGCCCTCTCTCCACTTGTTATTAAGACAACAGGGAGGATTACGGCGAGCAATGACAGGGAAAAAGCAAAAAGCAATTTGGCCTGAAGAAGGCGGGGGGGGGGGGGGGGGGAGATGAAGGAGCGGGAGGGAGTAGGGGGAGGAAGGAGAAGCTGAAGTGCTTGATTCCAGTCTCCACTTTTCTGCTTTTTTTTTCTCTTCAATGTTTCCCTGCGAGGCTACAAATACAATCATTTATGGATATTTGATTAATTTCCTCTCCTCTGCTTCCCTTCTCTGAGAAAGGTGTGTGCTGATGCTCCTGAGCCTCAGTAGGAACAATCTGTGTTTACGGCTATTCTGTGTCACTGCAACACTCAACTGGCTGCAACCGCCCGTTTACCAGGAGGTGGTGTACACTATCGTGGAAAGCACCTGATTAGACAAACGTTGTTTAGCCTGCTCTTAAACTTTCTGGTATTCCATCTTAAAAATCCAGCAAAATCCATTTCTGAACCCGTAACCTGTATGTTATGAAATAGGCAATCCACAGCCGAATCTTGTTTAAATTTCAACACTAATTGACTGGTCAGACCAGACCAAAACCCCTGAGTGTATTAAACTGTGTGAAGGATGCATTTGACTGCTCATGAATTGAGCTTTCCATTTTTATTATTTATTCGTTCAAAGTTATATTGGTTCACGTTTATGTATCAGTGGTAAACTCTAAAGACAGCCACAGCTAGCTTTAGCTTAGCTAAAGTGCTTGAGGCTGGTGTCATTTGTGTAATCAATGAACAACTAGATGAAGAGAACTGCATGCTGGATGTCCAAATGAACGGGAGGAGGAAAGGGAGGACAATACGTCAACTATTGCTGCACTTGTTTTAAATGTGTTTAATGTGCTCGTTTAATGTAAAGTGTATTTTAGTACTATAAAAAGTGCTATATAAATAAAATATTATTATTAACTACAGCTAAGCTGGAAGCAGGGGCGTAGCAGCAAATTCTGGACCTTGTACAGAGACCAGTCCGACGCCCCTGCTGGACTCCTGCAGGTTTACCAGACAGCTGCAGCAGGAAGGAGAGTTGGTCATGTTTGTAATATTGAATATAAGTTTTCAGCTTTTTTTTAAATGAATATGAATTCTGTATTTCTGGAAGAAAACTGTTTTATTTTTTAAACAGCGATGTTGTGGCCTCAGATCAGAACACATTTCCTGTTTGAGGTACAACTATCGAGTATTTCCATGTTATGCCACTTTATACTTCTACTATAATACACCAGAGAAGGATTTTTATGTTCTTTTATCTCCACCGCATTCATCTGACAGATATCACATAACTGTGGATGGACTAATGGTTTCAGCTCTACTGGTGTAAACTGTTGGGGAGTTTAGTTTAGAACTAAACATGTGATCAGTAAAGTAACTACAGCTGTCAGATAAATGTAGTGGAGTAGAAGTATAAAGTGGCATGGGAAAAAAAATCAATTAAAGTACAACTACCTCAAATGTGTAAGCTTCTTGAGTAAATGTACTTGGTTACTTTCCATCACTGGTAACAAACGCACAGCAGGGTGAGGGCCACTGGTAAAGCAGGCGGATTAAACAGTATTAATGTGGGTGTCCATTTAAGAGAAAATATGATATGATCATTCAGTGAATATGATGCATTATGATTAATTGAATGGTAATATAAAATATAAAAACACTGACAGGGTCCTCTTCTGATAATACTTAAGTGCTTTTACTAAAGTAATATTTTGTATGTGGAACTTTTGTTTGTGACAGAGTATTTCTACAAAGTGGTAATAATACCTTTACTTAAATAAAACATCCCAATACTTATAACCCTCCACCACTTCGACACTTTAGTTTAATTTAGTTTGAATGGCAGCAGCGGGAACACGATCCAGTTGACATTTGGGGTTAAGTTGGTCTGACTCCTCAGGGAAAGTGTTATGGGAGAAAGGAACGGGGGGAAGTGAAAGTCAGGTAGGATGAGATAACCTGAGCCGATGAACAGGAGGAGAAGCAGAGAGCGGTCTGCTACATTTTGTTCACACTTGAATAACATGGGATTCAGAGTAATCCCAAGAAGCTTAACGCTCACTGGGAGGAATTCACTGGAGATCTCGGAGTCTGTTTACCTGCTGTCAACATCTCCTGTCTGATATTCCTTTTAACACTCTAATCTATCAGATTGATGTGTGACTTTGGCTGATTCTTATTCAACACATAAGCAGTGATGGAGAATCTGATATGGGTAAAGTCATTAAGGATTAGCCCTGCAGTGAAATTAGATGTTCCTTTCAGCACAGTGTTTTAGGACTTCAAACAAAAGTGCCACTGAGTTGATCTGCTTTCATCAAAATCCCATGTGGTCTGAAACATTTGCTGAAGTCACACTGGAATAGACAGACCTTCAAAATTGAAAGAAAATGTAAGGTCTATCTTTCTGGCTGTTGATAACATCTTCTCAACCCCTTCCCGAAGGTTGATGTAACTTTATTTTCAGCACCTTTTTCTGAAAAGTTCCCTCAATCAAAACAAGCTGGACGGGTCAAGAAAGCAGACAAACAGCCTGACTAATAAACCGACAGGAAGAACACAGGACCGGCTGGCAGACAAGCACGGAGTTTGATTATCAGACTCTTAGCCCTGATGCCCTTTACCTCTTCCTGCCATTCGTCCGTGGTGTTTTCTTAATGAAAAGCCGGCAGCTGTGGCCGTTCCGGATCTATCTGTCGGAGAGGAGTTCTAGCCGGCCAACACTGACGCTGATCAATAGCCTGCAGAAAAGACAAGCAGAGCCCCGGACTCTCGGGGCTTAATGGGGGGAATGGGACTGGAAATAGAAAGAGCAGAGGTGTGCTTTTAAATGCCGGCCTGGTAATCTTGGCAGAGAGAAAAACCTGAGTGAGACAAGATGAGTGTGGGTGCAGCCGGAGAGGGGGGATAGAAGAGAGAATTATGTTTAAATGAGACTAAATGGTCACCAAAGGTTGCTGGTTGTAGCTCAGAGGCTTTGACCTGTTTTTACTTGAAATACACTGGCTATTGACGTTTGACTTCCTGAATGTGAGTCCTGGTTTCTGCGGAAAGGTAAATATATGTTTAGTGGTTGTACTTCAGAAAAAGCATCTCTGAAACCTTGCAACATCTCAGAATGACAATGAGAACACACACTGCTGCAGAATGTGCAGTTGGAACAGATGTGCAGAGCATGACGGCCTGCAGGCTCCTCCATCCTTTTACCATGGCCTGTTATTTTGCTGTTTTTATAGCTATACCCTGTAGAGGAGAAGGCTAGCCCTTTTTATTATTTTTGTCCTCTCTACGCAAGAATTGGGATTTAATAAAAGCAAACTTGACGGGAGAATGTGCGGTCCTCCACAGACACTGTGACCCAGGCGTACGCACAGAAACGGGTGAAATGAAAAACAGAGATTGTGTAAAATAAATCGAAATATTCCCAGTGCCTCAAAGAATTGATTTCAAAATACTTTTGCTGGTTTATAAATCACTAAACGGTTTAGGGCCAAAATACATTTCTGATCTGCTGCTACACTATGACCCACCCAGACCTCTCAGGTGGTCTGGGACAGGTCTGCTACACTATGACCCACCCAGACCTCTCAGGTGGTCTGGGACAGGTCTGCTTGTTGTCCCCAGAGTCAGAACTAAACAGGCGGAAGCAGCGTTCAGTTTTATGCTCCACATATCTGGAACAAACTCCCAGAAAACTGCAGGTCTGCTCCAACTCTTAGTTCTTTTAAATCAAGGCTGAAGATCTTTTTGATGTTGCCTTTCTTTAAATAACTGTTCATTTCTTATACTGAAGTTGCATAGTTGACACTGTATGACAATCTATACAAGCATATAAAGAGAAATTCCTATTTTATCTGCTTTTATATATTTAACTTTTTAACTGCTCATCAATGTTTAATTTCTTATACTGCACTGTAACTTTTAAATCTGTTTTTAATTTTTTTTTAATCTGTTTTCATGTAAAGCACTTTGAATTGCCCTGTTGCTGAAATGTGCTATACAAATAAAGCTGCCTTGCCTTGCCTTCATTGATCATATGAAGAATTCACAAAGCCATTCTTACAATGAATATCCTACACAAACACCTGTTTGATCGATCTGCGGTCAAAAACAGACAAAATAAAACAAGATGCTATTGTAAATTCAAACAAAGATATATTTGCAAGGAACACTCAAACATTATTTAATTGTATTGACATGTTATGGAATTTATTCTCATGAATAACACGATAAACAGGACAAATGCTGTTTTTGATGCCTCCGTCTGGCGGAGCACATGGTTTCAATATGGTCATCATATACAGTATCATCGTGTTTATTTTTTTATGGCTTTAGATAGTTTAATTTTTGATTTTGTTTGTTTTTATTGTAGGTCTAAAGCATGTTTTAATCATTGTGAAAGGTACAATAGAAAGTTTTACTAATAGCTCCTTGCGCAGAACTTTGTCATTTATAATTAGATTAATTCCGACACCTTTAGCTTTTCAGATACAATCCAATGAATGGGTGAAGGCATGTAATGCGTAATGACGTACAATGGCTGGCTTTGCACCGTTGGGAGATGTGGCAAATGGAGACCAACAGCAAGAAGACTTACTGGCAAACGAGGACGAGTGGCCTCAGAGCCGGTTCCGACTGCCTCGAGCTGTCCTGTTGGATCTGTTTTGGGCCTAACAGATTGTCACTCCCATCTCGTACAATACGGACGCATGGTCAGGTGCCTTTGTCGTTGTTATTGACGCTAAAAGTCTCCTTTAGCATCCTATAAAGCGCTTTATCTAAATGCGCTTGGTCGGGACTATTGGCGTCACTTTTGACGCAGTTATGTTAAGGAAAAGGTCGTGGGTGGGCTTACGTTTCTGTGACTCGCGGGAAGAACGGGACGGTTGGGTTTAGGAAAAGAAGAAAGCAACTTTAGGAAACATGACACGTGGGACACGAACCCTGGTCTCCTGGGTGAAAGTCCTGTGTTTGACCCATCCACGTTTGACCCAGCGTCACGTTTCACGCCCACGCTGTGCCCTCCAAACATATTTTCCATTTTTCCACCTCTCTAACAAGAACTACAACTTAACATTGAGTGAAAGTACTTTGCTCTGTGCGCATGATGTTGGTATGGATGAATATTAAGTTGGGGCATTTCACGGACTATTTAAGGGCAATTATAGGCGTGACATGAAGCCGCCAAAGCTGCGCCACATTTAGAGTTAGAGAGTTATTTCCCTTCTCCATGCAAAGTGGTGAGGTCTCTACAGGAGACAATGTGCATGCACCCACACAGTCCTGAGAAGACTTGTGATTAAAATCAGCTGTGTGGGTGTTCCCATCATCTTTCACAGAGAGAGCTAGTTACCTAGCTACATTGATAAAAATAAAAGTGGACTGATGCGGATGTACAGCTCCTAAGTTGACTTACAAAAATAACAACTTTTAAATTGGTATAATTCTTTTCAAGGTGCACTATGAGTTCCTGCATGGTTTCAGCGTGATTTTTTTTTTTAGAGCTTTAAAGCAGTCTGTACTTTAGAAGGGACTACAGTCTTTACCCTGTCGTGCGGGAGAAGGGGTTGGTGGCACCCAGTCGGTGCGTCCATGGAGTCCTGGGTCTAGCTGCGCCGTCCACGCCAGTCCCACTTCACGTCCTCCTGCACACCCAAAGGGTGTCTCAAGCCAAGCAAAGAAAACACAACAACCCAAAGAAAAACACCACACTCAGACTATTTACAATACACATATGCATAAACACTAGGTGCCTGGCTACACTTTGTGACACATATATTACCACCTGTCCATCATCTCTCATCCATCCACATGACACAACAGCAGAGTGGACTAGCCACTACAGTAACAGTGCACAGATGTGTCGTGCAGTGAAGACATGAACACTGTTGCACTCGGTTGTTCACATGGAAAGTGACAGAAATAGTTGTGTGACAAAAGAGAGTTGACACTCTGCACACAGCTGACCAATCACTGAGTGAAGTGGGGGTGATGTCAGAGTGCTGGTGGCTGTTTACCCTCCGACTGCTTCAGTCCAACACAGCAACAAGATGTTTCGCCTAATGAATGAATACATTCAGTCTGATTATCATAACACTGACACATTTCCTGGAAGATGAAAAGTAATGTGATCATACAGTATCAAGATTTATCTTGACTGATCCAGGGACAACATGTCCCTATTAAAACTGCTTTATAGTGAGCTGCTTTTCAGATCAGGTGGAACCCTGCTCTGTATACCCACATGACACTCATACAGCAGTGTGAGAGAGAAGCATGATTAAAGCCTGTGGGTGCAGGGGAATGCCTCGGGGTCTTCTTGCCTCCCATTAACAGGGTTTTAGGCTCCTTACACCAGCTGGACAGAGCTCTTCTCCAGCCATCAAGAAAGCGACGAGTCAATCTTTTTCTCCTGCAGCTCTGCAGCTCCGTAAGGCTCAAAGCCTCCAAGGAGGATTAAGCAAAGGCTATCAGTCCAACAGGCTGATCGCTGAGGAATGGAAAGAGGCTCTGATATTGGAGCGAAATGTCACACTTCATTCCACTTGCAGCGCTTTAATAAATCAACTCACACCTAGTGTAATGAGTGATGGTCTTCTACATGTTTGAGATGTCAGTGATCTCTCTGTTAATGTTCCTGTGATCGATGTGAGCAAAGTTCGTTCACTTTCAGGACAGAACCTACACAGGCTCGAATGGCTGAGAGGAGACTCTGCAGCCACTGCTCCCAAAATAGCTTCTTTAAACGCAGGAGAGTAGACCTATACTCAAGAAAGGATTATAGCAATGCTACAAATTTGACAGTGACAATACAGATAATTGTCTGCCTCTTTCTTAGTTCTAGTATTGTATTTATCTTGCTTAATGGAGGACATGAAATATAAAAGCAAGATGAATCAATATTATAGAGTTAAAAGACATCAGAGTAGATCTAGCCTCACACTTTGAGCAGACAGACGCTGATTGAAAGCGATGGCAGAGGACTCAAATTACATTTTTCACAGCATTTTGTCAGCAGGAAAAGCAATAATAACATTAATAACAATGCGGTTCCATTCAGGTGAGCTAATTCAAGGTCCCAATGTGCATCCTGGCTAACTGTCATTCTGGCCATCGTTAAAGGAGCTGTACACCAAATACTGAAATAAGTGGGCTGGGATTGCATCCACACGGCTCTCACAGATCGCTCACGACTCGTTAAATGGCGACGCTTTGTCACGGGCGGTCCTTGGCATCGCTATCTTGGTATTTTACCAGAGGTAGAAAAAGAACTGAAATATTATACTCAAGTAAAAGTACTAATACTTTGATAAAATATTACTAGAGTACAAGTGAAATTACCTATCTGAAAAATTACACAAGTAAAAGTAATAACCTAGTAGTAACCTTCCCTGAATAAATAAAGGTTAAAAAAAAATAAAAAGAATCTATACAAATGTACAAACATCTATACAAATGTACACACATGTAATAACAACATCACATATGACATTTCAGACCTTTACTAGCCCGAATGAGCTAATTAAATGTATGTGAATTAATTTAGCCAGTGTCCTACATACGCTGTGCTACGGGTTGCTAGTGCTAGAAAAAAATTAGCAATGCCACGAAACATGTTGTTTTGCTATTTGGCAATTTGCTATTAGTCATGAAAACTTTGTTTGAAGTACCAATGCACAAATACTTACCAAAACATGCTTCTGCAGATTAGATGTGGAGTTATTGAATGCTGCCAGTTCAGCCACCTTTGGCAGGCACATCTGGCATTGCATGATGATACTATTGGTCTTTCAAATGTGGCCAAGGATTTTTGTTGTTTTGGGCAGCAAAATTCAATGTTCAGCATTTCTACTGAAACGGTCTCTGAACTTCTTTTTTTTTACTCAGTAACAGATGGGATTTGTAATGTAGCAAAATACAATACTTCACGCAAAACCTACTCAAGTACATTTTAAATTACAGATTTTAAAAACTACTTGAAAAATACAAAATACACAACAAAACTACTCAATACAGTAACGTGAATAAATGTATTTCATTACTTTCCACCTCTTTAGTTTGCAGCTGCAAAGGTTTCACCAGAAAACACGGTATAGTTGCTGTGTGGGCTGTATGGTGTCATATGCCAGATAATTGGCAGTTTTTATGCAATTTTTCTCCTCGGGCACAAGTTGTTGTTTTTTTGCGTCTGCGCCTGTTTGGTAATTTCCTGGCACCAAATGCTGAGGTGGGAGGAGAGGCACGGCGGAGCTGTGTTTATGCTGCTGAGCACGCAGTGCTCATTTTGGCACAGAACTGCGTTTGTGTAAATCCTGCTCAAAAGCAGACGGCAGGTTTTAGTTGGCAGAGGTGCACACACACACACACACACACACACACCTCTCAAATCACAAGACACCTTTCATTTACAATGTTCAGTTGGGCCTCTTTCCGTTTACTTAACCTTTGCATGTGCATCAAAATACAATTTTTTATGTGACCAATAATATCATCCACATGAATGCAATCCGGTGACTTTGATACTGATGTTCTATTTGATGAGTAGATTACGGATCTTGTCCATGCAGTTGATTGCATACCTGAGGTGGTCACACAGCAGCCTGTCGTCAGTTTCTGTGGATAGCTTCACTGCAGTCCAATCACAAAATGTATAATGTCATTACCATGACAACAACTTCTCACTATCTGTCAGTGTCAAGTTAAAAGTGTGTCATTTTCATTCAAATATATGATAGACTATTGATGATTTCTATACTTTTATTTATGTCAATGTCAATGTCTATATATATATATATATATATATATATATATATATATATATATATATATATATATATATTTATTGCGCTGGCATTGTTCCAGCCAGCACAATAAAATACTACACTGCAGCAGACGGATGTGTTACAGAAACTACAGAAAGTTAGCCAGATGCTGAACGTTACAAAAACAAATGTGGGGTTGTCTCTCTGGGACGCGTCGCCCTGGGACAGGCGAGTATAAAGCTGGGAGGGAAAATTCCAATCCAGAAGGTACTGGCCCTGTCCAACATTCAAAGATACACCTACCGCTAAAGATCACTCATGAACACAGTGTATCTCATTTGTGGAATCAGTACTTTAAAAGTTTAAAAACAGAAAGTGGTGGTCAAATGGAACTATTTCTTGGCTGGGTGGAGTAACTTCCTGCAGTCTCCTCTGGTTGCCTGGCAACATAACAGTGACTACATGACTCCAAGGAAACTATGAAAGAAGGATGGGTCATTAGGTCATAGTTGCAGCATTCAAATGTGCATCGGTGCTACTTTTAACATTAGCTAAACAAAGTGCAAATGCTAACTCAGTTCATTGACAAAGGTCCATATTTTGAGGCAATACATTTGGTGATTAGAGAGAGCTGGCTAACTTTAGCCCTCCTGAATATTAAATAGCATTAACAGTTTGATGGTTGATTAGTTATTGATAACAAAAATTCTCTATTACAATCAAATACATGTAGAGTGCCCTCAGCGTTGAACCAGTGATGCGATCCTTCCTTCTTTTTTATATTTCAAGCAAGACTCCAGGAAGTCACTGCACCTGAAAAGAAAATGTCACAAATTATCAAACTATTCCTTTGTCATCTTAATACATGTAACATATGTCTTGTGTATAATGAGAATCTAACTGTGTTCAGACAGAACATGAAGTGAATTTAAAAAAATTAAGAATGAGAGAAAAATAAATTGCAGCAAACAGCCATCTGCAGCTTCACAGGTTGAAAATGTTTCCACTTCAGCAAAAAATGTTTGGCTATCCCAGGGCCTTATTAACCTGCTTCATAAACATTCAGACATGAGTGGAGAATTGAGACAGAGTGCAGGGAAAAAACTGAAAGTTCAGTCAGAACCTGAACACAGACACACGGCCTGTTGCTAGCTAGTTCACAGCCAATGTCTGCTGAAAAGTGCAATGCGATATTCAAGTATAGACAGGTGGTGCATAGGCAGAACAAGAAAGATATAAGAGCAGAATAACAAGACCACAAGGCATTATGTTTTATCATTTAATGAACATGATTGTGGATCGTTGAACAGTGCTGCGAAGGAGGGTCTGGCTAGTCCACACAGCATTCCATTGGGAGAAAAACGTGCTCTGGTTTATTGCCATTTCTTTAAACCAATCACAATCGTCTGGATGGAGCAGACATGCCTCTGCAAAATAGCCTCGAGAAGGAACTTGTTTTGGTGGAACATGTGTATATTCAAAAGTTGTTTTAGTCGTGCAACAGAAAACTAAAATAAAGCTATGATGAAGGATCTTTTATGAGTCACATGTGCGCTTTCTCAGGTTCAGAAGCCACAAAGTCACATTTAGAAAATATGGATTCCTCACACACTAGGAGAGCAAACACAGTCTATTGTGATCACCAGTCTACAGTCGGTCATTAGCATCTGATATCACGTGAATGCAGCCCCGGTGAGCTAGAAGAGAGCAGCAGACAGGTGGCTGTAGCATTGTCAACGTGTTAGTGTATTTTAATTGCTTTTTGGCTTCAGATGTAGCAGACTGTGTTTGCCCTGTGGGTGTATATTGGAGATTAGTGCTCTCATAGAGCTGCAGGTATATACAGCTCTGTAGTGAGGGGAGATTATGAAATTCCAAGTGCATTCTTCATTTTGGCAAAAAAAGTAGAAAATATGACTAACTGGAATTAGCCTTCACGGCATCCTCAGACATCTTAGAGAGCCGCAGATACCTGGAGAGGGCATGGAGGTAAAACGCAGAGAGGGAGAGGGGGATGGAATGAGTTTAATGGTAGAAGAAAAAGCAGGGAGACCTGACAGGCAACGACATTAAAGGTTCAGTCGGTGGGTGCGCCTCATTGCTGCAGCAATTAAAGCTCAGACTTTTGTCTGTTTAGAGGAAAAGGAAGAGACAGAATTGATCGGTGAGCCCTGGAGCCACAAGAGCTTCCCAAATGCCAAAAACAAACACAATATTCTTCCACACACACACACACACAGATAACCATGAAAAGAGTCCTCTTTCAAACAGAGCTGGTACACAATGGCCTGCCTTTGAGTGGAGGGTTTAATAAAAGAGGCCATATATAAGACAAAATGGTTCCTCTGTCTCTCAGTGGTTGAACTACAGGACAATAATCTCAGTCCAGCATTTATACTCTGACTGACAACTGCGCTTCATAAAGTCAAAAATGGAATGCTGTGTAATGCAGTGGCTCCCAACCATTTTGGCTTTAACCCCTTAAACCCCAACGCAATGTGTCATGCAGCCTCCTGTCACAGGCTTCACATTGATGTTCCCCGCTCACATCGTTTCATTTAGAAAGTGACAAACGCTGACAGCACTGACACGCCTCTCGGATGTCCGCCTCGTCCACTTTCTGTAACTGAGGTGCCTCTGGAAAACCCTGATTCAACATGTGATAATGTTAGCTTTTACTACACTCACAATATCATCTTTATACTGGAATCACAACCTGCAACAGCCAATCAACAAATGAGTTCAATTACAGACACCTGAGACAATTACACCTTCAATAATTGACATAATAGATACAGAAAATGACAAGCGAGATATAGATAATATGAGACAAGTCCCATGTATCTCAAGGGGTTAAATATTTGAAACAAAATGGAAAGCACATAAAAGCAGCAGATCAATCAATCACAGGTGCTTTTACCTTTCTTTACTTTTGCTGCTGCAACAACACAATGACCCCCCCCCCCCCACACACACACACACACACACACACACACACACACACACACACACACTTGCACACATATATCTTATATGCATATGTGAGATGACAATATGTTGCGACACACAGGTTATCACACACTGATGCAACGTGTGCTGAGTACACTGTCCGTGAACACACACACACACACACACACACACACACACACACACACACACACACACACACACTGTTCCAGTGTTGTTTAAAGAAGTCCAATTAAAGTTGATGCTCAACATAATCTCTCTCTCTTATCATTAACTTGTGTTTCTATAGGAAGGCAGGCAAGATGAGCGCTGACAGGGACCTCCCACGCCTCCTACGGCTCCACGGCTCCGGCCACAGAGCAACAGCAGCCTCTAGTGGCGGCATGCAGCTCCTGGGCTGCAGAGCCTTTTTTATTGGACCAGGGGTCAGACATGTTGCACCGTGTCAAAGGCTAATTTCACTCCAATCAAACTGGATATGGGGTTGGTCAGGGTCTGATTTACACAGTGCTGTGGAGCCAACAGTTAGATACTAACACAGCTAGGTGAGGGCATTACAGAGCTGAGGTTCCACGTCCACTGTCATGGATTTGATATTTATTCAACTAAAGAGAGAATTTGCGCTTGATTAGAATGTTAGTTAGTTAGTATTTACCTGTGTGACCCTTTAGCAGCTCAGTGGCAGGCTGCACATGTCTGGAGTACACACAGAGATGTTCCCTCCTCTAGTTTTTAGAGGGACAGAGGCATTCGTGTTGCAGAAATAAGTTCTCTTCTTCTTTCCTGACTTGTCATCTTGAGGCCCCACAGTTTTATCCTGTATCTTCTTGGGGGGGGGGGGGCTCCAAACATGGGCGGTTCTGCCCCCTATGTTTGGAGCCATTGTTATATATTACTGTGACTTTCATTTGTGACACTTTCTGGTAGTTTAAACAGATTGTGCAACATTTTGTTGCATATTTTCTTTTGAAATGTTAGGGGCCCAGAGGGCCCAGAGGACCCAGAGGACCCAGATCCACTCCATGAGACAAAGGTAGAAATCACTGTTCCCTCCGTTTTGTTATTCCTCTGCATTACCAAATAATGAAAATACCTCCAGCTGGAATCCTTGACCAACAGCACTCTGGTTTACCACAGGGCACTTGACCCTTGAATGTCTCTTTTCTATCCTAAAAGAAAGGTTGACCTGGAGCACAGACCATTTCAAGAGAGGACTGGTTATTAATGTGTGGAGTTTAATGTGATTGTCACATCTGCAAGGTGGAGACAAGAACCTGGCCATGGCTAAAAGTCATTCAGTCCTTTGGGTGTGAGGCCAGCAGTTTGTGTGTGTGTGTGTGTGTGTGTGTGTGTGTGTGTGTGTGTGTGTGTGTGTGTGTGTGTGTGTGTGTGTGTGTGTGTGTGTGTGTGTGTGTGTGTGTGTGTGTGTTCTTGTGACCTGTATGCATGCTTTGTTTTAAGGGGGAACAGTGGATGGCTGTCTGGAAAGTAAACACATACAACATTGTGTGTTTTGGAAAAGTGGCAGTGATGTAAAAATAAAACAGAAAAATAGACTTAATGCAAATACAACTACACAAAGAGCAAACCATTTTTCATGTGGACACTATGGCGACAGTGATGTCTCTTTATGTGTTCCTGCACCACATGCTTCACATCCTGCAGGTATGCAGACCCGATGCAAGGCTTGTGATGGCTCTGCATAAGCCCAGCTTCATTTCCCAGCCGAGCTTTCATGTGCATATCAAAGCTCATCATCAAAAAGGAATGATTGCATCTCAAAAACATACACGCATCAAAATACAACAAGGTAGTCCTCATTGAAATGTGAAGCGTGGAAGAGGCCAATAAGCCAGCGACACGGCTCGGCAGGAAAATAACATTAATGAAGGCCTGAGAGAGGTGCGTGTGAGAGTGATGCTGACCCTGGGTCAGTCCGCTCTGATTGACCCCACTGGAAGTTTGCTTCAGTCCTATCAGCTCACAACACTGAGGAGGAGTTGATGTCACTTCTTCAAAGGGCTGTTTTTCACATCTGCATTGGATTTATTACCACTAACCCTAACCCTATGTCTCGCTTTGGTCATTACTGTAATTGCCTATGATGACTTTGTACCCACCACAGTAATTAGTGAGATCTGGGAACGTGACACCATAGTATGACAGGCAGAAAACACAAGCAGTCAGATGATAAAACACAACAGTGATTGTGTCGACTGTGCAGAATGAGTTGACAGAAAACCTGGTCGAATCACGTACAGTATGGTAACAATGTTGAGGGCTTCACCTGGTAAATCTTAGCGCAACAATGTTTTCAGATACGCCATGAACTTGAATCATCCATCTGATGCTCTTATATTTTAAAA
Source organism: Zingel zingel (assembly GCA_023566125.1). Taxonomy (NCBI): domain Eukaryota; kingdom Metazoa; phylum Chordata; class Actinopteri; order Perciformes; family Percidae; genus Zingel; species Zingel zingel. Next base: position 22,516,322 of record CM042335.1, on the reverse strand, counting down.
GCACAACAAGCTTCACAGAGCCGTGCCTTAAGCTAAATGCTAACATCAGCATGCTAACATGCTCACAAGCACAATGTCAAACATGTTGATGTGTAGCAAATATAATGTTCTCCATCTTAGTTATGCACATTAGCACCAAACACACAGTGCAGCTGAGGCTAATGGGAATTAGGTCTGTAGGTATTTCTTCATGAACCAAAGTACTGCACAAATTCAAATGTTGATCTGATGGTGGGTAAAGGGATCACCAAAGTGATTAGAGTTCATCCTGATGGGGAGCTTAAATGTAACAAATTCCATGGCGATTCATCCAAAAGTTGTTGAGATATTTTAGTCTGGACCAAAGTGGTGGGGCGACCAACAGCTATTTTTGCAGCTAAGCTGCAAGCATGACTAAAGATGGTGCATAGATGTACACAAAGCAAGTCAGTGATCACAAAAAGATTGCGTGTTTACTTCCCCTGCGTTTACTTCCCCGCCATAGTCGCTCCAAGACATGTAGCCTCAAACTGCAAATGTCCTGCTCTCCATGTCTCTGAAATAGGTCTCATTGTGACAGCCTACCCACCATGTAGCAACATTCACTTCTAACATTTAACTTAACATAACTACCAAGATAATATTATGTGTATTTGTATGTGATATAATACTTTCTCCTTGGTAATGTAGACTATGCATTTCCATGAACACAATTCTAAGATGCACGAGACATAAAGGCTTCTGGGGTCGGTTGATAACTTTCTGTGATTGCGCGCATTTTTTTACAAATGGTTTGTGTTTGTGTGATACTCACAAAAAGGACGGAAGCTGATCCAGTGATACCAACACCGTGGACCAAAAGTGACCTGACCAGACGGTTTCTGGACTGTATAACCAAGTGTGAGGTATAGGGAAGCACTCTCTCTGCGGATGAACTGTTCCAGATAGCCAAGGCGCTGGGTCAAGTGCCAGGAAGGGACCAATCCCAGCTTGAATCACGGGATGAGGAAACTTACTTTGAGTGTATCAGCAACTTTATGCACAATGAACACTTACAGTCATGTGAAAAATTCAGGACACCCATGCTAAAGTTGACTAAAAAGAGGAATAAAAAAATAATCTTTTGGAAATTGATCTTAATGCCTTAATTAAAAAAATGAGGAAAAATCCAATCTTTAAGGACACCAATTTTCTTTGTGAATGAAGAATGTATCGTAAATAAATAAATGCTCTTCCTTAAAATATAGGGGGCATAAGTAAGTACACCCTTATGTTAAATTCCCATAGAGGCAGGCAGATTTTTATTTTGAAAGGCCAGTTATTTCATGGATCCAGGATACTATGCATCCTGATAAAGTTCCCTTGGCCTTTGGAATTAAAATAGCCCCACATCATCACATACCCTTCACCATACCTAGAGATTGGCATGGTTTTATTTCAGTTAACCTAATAGCTAGTTTGATTTGCATTGAGAGGTGATCTTATGGAAAGTACCCCATGCCAATCTCTAGGTATGGTGAAGGGTATGTGATGATGTGGGGCTATTTTAATTCCAAAGGCCAAGGGAACTTTATCAGGATGCATAGTATCCTGGATCCATGAAATAACTGGCCTTTCAAAATAAAAACCTGCCTGCCTCTATGGGAATTCAACATAGGGGTGTACTTACTTATGCCCCCTGTATTTTAAGGAAGAACATTTATTTATTTACGATAGATTATTCATTCACAAACAAAATTGGTGTCCTTAAAGGTTGGATTTTTCCTAATTTTTTTAATTAAGGCATTAAGATCAATTTCCAAAAGATTATTTTTTTATTCCTCTTTTTAGTAAACTTTAGCATGGGTGTCCTAATTTTTTTCCCAGGACTGTACTAGAATCTGAGGATACAGGTATGTATCCACGGCCATGTGTGATCTGCAAATGCACCCGACAGGGGATGTTGTCGAGGTCCCATTGTCAATCTCTGAAGTTAGGGTTGAAGAAGATAAATCCAATTCCAATGTCAACTCAGTCATGACAATTGATAGTGAGGTTACTGGCGTTGATAATACTAATGCCAATCCCCTTTCTTCAACAACATCCATGAGCACACATGAAACAGAACTACAGAAAATGCTTTAGAGTTATGAGGAGCTCAACAAGAAAATTATGCAGTACATTCCCACATCCACTCTGCAGCCAACAATCCACCCATCTGAAATAGCGCAGAACAGGTCACAGGGTAGGGACTGTACCAAGCTGCTAAGTGAACACTCCACACCCACCACACATGATAAAATGGTCTCCTTAAGAGAGCTTTCTTACCTTCATCGTAGAAAGTTAAAGAGTCAGGGGGGTCAGGTTGGAGACCAGGGGTCAGACATCAGCTACAATAGTGTTTGCCGCCAAATTGAAGAAGGATTAAAGGAGCAGTTCAGTGATTCGGAAATTGTGAGGGCTGTCCTAAGAGCTATCAAACCTGGAAATTTCAAGGACATGTTAATGAATAAGGACAACCTTGCTATTGAAGAGCTTAAAGGCTTCCTACACTCCCACCTGGGTGAGCAAAGCAACATGGAGCTTTTCCAGGAGCTCATGTGCACCAAGCAAAATGACAATGAGACACCTCAACAATTCCTGTACAGAGCAATAGGACTCAAGCAGAAAATATTGCTGTCCTCAAGACACACAGACACAGATGTTAAATACAGTGAAAACATGGTACAAGATGTTTTCCTCCACACAGTGTATCAAGGCCTCGGTCACAAACACACCAACATTCTCAGGGAACTCAAACCATTGCTTGCAGATCCTAGAGTAACTGATGAGGCAATCCTGAAACAGATGAAGAGGGTAATGAGTGACGAAAGTGAAAGAGAAAGACGTTTAGGTCCATCCACCCGCCAAAGACCCACAAATGTCCATAGTGCCAAATTGGAGGCTAATGCTGCTCAGTCTCCCTGCGTCAAGGAGGGAAATGTGGAAAATACACCAAAGCCAGATATGATCCCAACAGTTAACAGAGAAAGTTGAAAAACTTACATCTTGTTGAACTCATGCAACAGTCAATAAAGACACATAAGCCATTCACAGCAAGGCAAAACATACAATAGAAGAGGAAAACCATATGGCTGTATGAAGTGTGTTGAACTGAACTGTCCCGATTGTACACACTGTTTTTACTGCGGAGAAGATGGCCACAGGGCAGTGGGCTGCCTGAAGAAGCCAACGCGCCAGGGAAACTGGAGCCGGTCCCTGCCAGGGGACAGACAGTGACCGGGTCCCAGCCATCCCAACCCGACACATGTCATGCTGCTAAGTCTGACAAACTATGTGTGGCGAGAGTTAACACCCAGACACAAGACAATGTAATAGAGGACAACAGACAGAGACAACCAAATGAGGAATCCCAAGCACCCTCTCATGTCTTGCCCAACAGCAAAAGTGAACGCCTAGCCAAGCTCATTGGGAGAAAAGCCCTCACCCATTGTAATATAAATGGTTTAGCTGTTGCGGCTTTGCTGGATACAGGAGCCCAGGTGAACATGATTGACACGAACTGGAAAAATAAATACCTGCCAGACACCCCTGTGAATCCATTCAGTGAAATTATTGATGAAGAAGATTTGAAAGTCTATGCAGTAAATGGTGAAATCATCCTATTTGATGGCTGGGTTGCTCTTACTATCAATCTGAAAGGTAATGAAAACCCTGGTTTGTCGATCACTGTGCCTCTTCTTGTTAGTAGTCTTGCTCTTGAGAGACCACTGTTGGGCTTTAACGTGCTGGAGGAGATCATACAGGAGCAACCTGAAAAACTGGTTCCAGCGCTTATCAGCCTGCTCTGTGATGCCATGTCGATACCACAAGAAAAGGCAGAGCTCCTTGTACAGTTCATCCAGACCAACAAACCTGTTATGAAGTGTGGGTTTTTACGTACAGGTAGACAAGACACTGTCCTTCCAGCAGGTCAGGTGACCTGGGTCAAGTGCCAAGTCCACCCCAACATGGATTCGTCTGATTCAGTTTTTCTGTTTGAACCTGATGACAACAATGTACAGCTATCTGAACTGGATGTTGGCAAAGGTCTGCTGGAAGTGCAAAATCCAAGAAACCATATTTAGCTGTACCCATTGGAAACAACCCAAAGCACCCAATCACCATCCCAAGAAAGACAGCCATTGGCAGAATCTATAATGTTGAAAAAGTGATTTCACCAGACTCGCTTGACTCACCTGACCTGCCCAAGCCAACAGTGACAGTCAACAGTGCTGTCTCAACCTCTGCCAGCTCCAGACCATCTCGTTGGCAACCTAGTGTTGATGTCAGGATAAGAAAAAAACAGGCACTGGTTAACAAGATACTCTGTGAAGAAGCTGGAGCTTTTGCACGTGACAGCAATGATATAGGATGCATACCAAGCCTGCAAATGTCGATCACTCTGCGGGATGAAATACCTGTTCAAAGAACATATTCTTCAGTCCCAAAGCCATTGTTTAAAGAGGTGAAAGAGTACATACAAGAGCTGTTGATGAGAGGCTTGATAGTCAAGTCCAAGTCCCCGTATTCTGCCCCGGTGGTGTGTATCAGAAAGAAAGATGGCAGCCTGCGGCTATGCATCGATTATCACCTTCTGAATGAAAAGACTGTCCCTGATCGACACCCGCTGCCCAGGATACAGGATCTGACAGACACTCTTGGTGGCAATGCCTGGTTTAGCATCCTTGACCAAGGCAAAGCCTACCATCAGGGCTTCATCGCTGAGGGTTCAAGCCAGTTCACCGCCTTCATTACCCCATGGGGTCTCTATGAATGGGTCCGGATCCCATTTGGACTCTCAAATGCCCCTGCGACATTCCAGCGGAGCATGGAGGAAAAGCTATGGCCCCTCAGAGATGACTGTTGCATTCCCTATCTTGATGATGTACTTTGTTACGCAAAAACATTTGAAGAACATGTTGAGGCACTTTGCAAAGTTCTCCAGGCCCTCCAGTGCCATGGAGTGAAACTGAGGCCTGAAAAATGCGAGCTTTTCAGACCAGAAGTCAGGTACGTGGGTCGCCTCGTGTCAGCTGAGGGAGTCAAAATAGACCCACGTGACCTGGAAGCGGTACAAAGCTTGACAAACAGGAGACCACAGACAGTTGGGGAACTAAGGAAACTGACCGGGTTCCTAGGCTATTACCGTTCATACATCCAAGATTTCTCCCGGATTGCAAAACCAATCTATGAGCTACTCCAAACTAAACCAGAGAAAGCCCAGATCTCAGCACCAGAAAAAAATGCAAAACGCCCACAGTTGCCTTCCAAAGAGCATGTAAACTGGAAAACCGAACATCAAGACACCCTTGAACAACTGTTCTCTCTCCTACCAAATCCACCTGTCTTGGCATATCCAGACTTTAACTTGCCCCTCACATTGCATATAGATGCATCAGACAAGGGCCTAGGAGCTGTCCTTTATCAGCACCAGAATGGAAAATTGAGAGTTATTGGATATGGTTCGAGGACACTCACACCAGCCAAACGTAATTACCACCTGCACAGTGGAAAACTGGAGTTCCTTGCATTGAAATGGGCTGTGTGTGAGAAATTCCGCGATTACCTGTACTACTCTCCACACTTCACCGTCTACACAGACAACAACCCGCTGACCTATGTAATGAGTACAGCAAAGTTAAATGCAGTTGGTCATAGGTGGGTTGGTGAACTGTCAGACTTCCAGTTTGACATCAAATACCGGCCCGGAAAGTCAAATGTGGACGTCGACACTCTGTCTCGCCTCCCCCTGGATACGGAGACCTACCAGATTATTTGCACAGAGGAGTTCTCAGATGAGGCACTGCGGGCAACATGGGATGGAAGTCTCGCAGCTGAATGCAAAGATGTAGCCTGAGTGGCAGCACTCAACACCTCCTCCCCAGACCATCACCAACAGCCATATTCTGATCTGCCAACCACCAGCCATGATGATCTTGTAAAAGCACAAAGAGAGGACCAAGCCATAAACCGGATAATCGAGTTAAAGGCGTCAAACACCAAATTGACAGATGAAATACGGAAAACTGGGGCCACTCAAAAGTTGCTTCATGAGTGGAACAGGCTACATCAGGAAAATGACCTCCTTTATCGAAGAACGAATGGATGGAAGCAGTTGGTTCTCCCTTCCAAATACAAACCACTAGCTCTGAAATACCTACACAATGAGATGGGCCATGTTGGCACAGAGAGAGTACTTCACCTTGCTAGGGAGAGATTCTACTGGCCCTTTATGGAAAAAGAAATAGAGGATTATGTCACACGAAAATGCCCATGCATTAAAGCCAAGAAACCTGTCGCACACGTTCGTGCTCCTATGGGTAGCATTACATCCAGCTTCCCTTTAGAACTGGTGTGCATTGAATACATACACTTGGAAGCCAGTTGTGAAAGTTATGAATATATTTTGGTAGTGGTTGACCACTTCACCAGATTTGCTTAGGCATATCCCACAAAGAACAAGAGCAGAAAAACAGCTGCCGAGCGTATTTTCAGTGACTTCATACCCCGATTTGGATACCCATCCAAACTACATCACGACCAGGGCCGTGAATCTGACAATAAGTTATTTGAAACATTGAAGAAACTGTCTGTAGTTGGTCACTCGAGGACATCACCCTACCAGCCACAGGGAAACCCAGCTGAGCGGTTGAACCGCACCATACTCCAGATGCTGAGGACATTGACTGAAAGCGAGAAACTGCGGTGGAAGGATCACCTCCCGCATGTTATACACGCTTACAACTGTACCAGACATGAATCCACGGGCTACTCACCATTTTTCCTCCTCTACGGCCGTCATCCACATCTTCCTGTTGACTTGCTGTTTGGGTTCAGAGAAGAAAATGAACCGTACTCACCTAGAGGATATGCAGAAAAATGGGCTGGGAGAATGTCAGAAGCCTACCAGATTGCTAGTGAGAATAGCAAAAAGTCCAGTGCAAGAGAGAAAGTAACTTATGACAGGAAAGTAAAGGGAATGGTGCTGCAACCAGGAAACCGGGTTCTGGTCAGGAATCTCAGTGAACGTGGCCAGGGGCCAGGCAAATTAAGATCATACTGGGAGAAGACTGTTTACAAAGTCAAAAAGCAGCTTTCTGATAGTCCAATATACATTGTCTATCCTGAAACTGGAGACCAGGGAAAAATCAGAACACTGCACTGTAATCTCCTATTGCTGGTAAATGATCTACCTGTTGAAATCATCTCACCTCCGGTAAAGAAGCAAAAACATAAACAAAGATGAGAAAAACAGACAGACATACAAAAGGGAAGAGATGAGAGCGACAACTCGGATTCAGCTGGAGTTGCTACTGAGCACACTTCATCTCCACACTCACTTGTTCCATACGTGCTGCCTTGCATACTGCACCCACACCATATTATGTACACCCAGGCACTGTACACGCCATAAATTTACCCTATGCAGGCTGCATACATTCCCCCACAGAGGCTTTGCTGTTAAGTAGTGTTTTAAGTACCTGAGGTTTCTCCACATAGAGAAGTCTGCGTAATGTTGTGAGTTTAAAGGGGGCATGAGCCAATTTTAATTTAAAATGTCGGGAGCCATTTTTGTTTGTCGGGGTGAATGTGATACTCACAAAAATGGTTTTGTGATACAAACGTATATTTGTTTTTTTTAAGAGTTTATTGTTTTGCTTTGAAGATGGATTTTCATATTTTTGGGTACCTTAATTTATAGTTTGATCATTTACAAGTAAAGAGAAAGATAAGGGCATGCTAATCCATATTGCGCCAGTAGGTGGCAGTAGTAGCTTTTCACAGCATCCGGTACACTTTGGGAGTGCCGTACGTAAGTTCATAATCCAGTTGAATGGAGAAAGAACAACACGTCGTCGGGTCTCACTTCTTTATGTGTACTTTTTCCTGCTGTTACAGGTTAGTTTCCACCACATAAAACAATACAGACATTTATAAGATGATCCTAGTCATAAGCAATATGGTATCGGCACGCTAATGTGTTGCTAATTAAGTTAGAAGTGAACTTTAACTGAAGTAACGGCAACCTTGCATGTCCCGTAATGGCGTCATGTCTACTTGCTATTTTCCCCATTTAGCTACATGCTATTGTCTTCTACGGTGTTTTATCGGTCAGTGACTTCTGGACATTGTTAAAATAAGTGTCAATGTGTAGCAGCTCATTATTGCAGCGGAACATGTATTAGGTTATAGTTGTTTACCAAGCTAATCACTGCTATTTCTGTTCCGGCTACAGTAGCTTGAGCTAACGGGTTAGCCTATTGTTCGTGTAGCATTTGCTGTTTAGTCGTTAGCACCAGTGCCGTTTCAATACAGGCTTACTAGGTTTTTCTTGCTCATGTATTTGGGTCACGGAGTTACTCTGTTAGGCAGTTAGTAAGTAAATGTTTTACTATTGCAATTTGTTGATCAATCTCAGATGTAAACTCTCTTCTGTTATAAATAGTAATAAATACTAAGATAAATGGTGAAAGTATTCACATTAGACATACCTTAATGATAAGGTTGATATGTTACTGTACTGTATATTACATTATTAGTCTCAATGAAGGTATAATATACAAAGACAGACATATATGATATGTTTTGTGTAGAAAAGGGTTCTATTTGTATGTCAATGAGGAATGAGTATGTTTTGTAGCTATGTGACAGATGGAAATTGGTCAATGTACCACTACATTGTCTTGTTAAGAGCTATATCTGGCTTTGACCAGTGCATTTATGCAAAAATAATATAACAGAAAGAAGAGTTTTCATGCGAGAAATAAATATAATCCAGTTGAATGGAGAAAGAACAACACGTCGTCGTTTCTCACTTCTTTATGTGTACTTTTTCCTGCTGTTACAGGATTATTGCAATAACCTGCTAACAGGTGCCAAGCCGGTAGCTCATTGATGTTTTCAAACCCTATTTCTGATGGATATATGAATGTGATATTAAAGGTTGGCCTGTCATACTGGTGTATGCTGTAATTGAAGTTCATGCTGACATCAGTGACATAAACAATCTGGAAAACCTGACATGGAATTCATTGAACTCTTCAATAAAACATGAACACTCATAACATTAGTGTGTCCCAGTGTGGAGGACGCTCTGCTGCATATCCATGATTTTCATTATTGATGCTGTAAAGATTACATTTCTGATTGTCAAGTATACAATTTTCAGTAAACACTCAATATTTCCATTATTTAAGTGTGAACACTAGCACAGTTATAGATGAAAAGCACTGGCATTAGCATTTTCATTAGCATTGGACAGCATATATTCAAAAATATGGGTGCTGCTTTCTGCGTTTTCTAGCTCATATCAGTGAAACATAATCTCTGACAAGTACAGCCAACCTCTTTGATTTAATGCAGTGCATTTCTGTCACAACCTTGCTGGCTTAATCACAGCAGTGTTGTGTGTGTCTGCCTGAGCGCGTGCTGTAGCATGCTAATGAGCTAATACAGTCCCACTGTTACTGTAATTAGGAGTGTGTACAGCAGTTAATGTGGGGAAGTGGTGGCTAGCTTTAAGGGCCAATGAAAACAGGTGTGGGAGGGATGGAGTAACAAAAACATGTTCAGGGGTCCTATCCCAGGATGCATTGCACAGAAAGCAGGAAACACCTTGGCAGAACCAAGAGGAATATATTTATATAGTCTTTTGTTCTCTCCTCCCTTCCCTTCTCCATCTTCTCAACACTCCCCCCTCTCCCCCACATTCTCATATATGCTGGTGTAGCATGTCAGTCTATCACGGCAAATGGCTGTTTTTATTTCAATTTCACAAAATTGGATTTTAATGAATTCTGCAATGAATAACCAAGCACGAAATTATTTTCCAATATCCTACCATGATATTCCACCATCCCTCTGTATTAGTGGAATTAATACTTGGAGCATGCTGGAGATGCTGCATCAGGTGATGCAGGATTTGATTAGTTTAGAGTTTTCAGCAAATAAGGTGTGGGGGCACAATCATGTTTTATTTTGATTTTTCAATCTAGGAAAAACTCCCTCAAGCAGCAGCGGGGAATACTAATTGGCCAGAATTTGATTAGCATACTGGGCAAAAGCCTTTGCCATTCCCTCTCATGTCTTGAAGCCCTTTGGAGGGGGACACATGCGGTCCATCTGTCTCTGATGGGGTGGGGAACGTCTCACGTTAAGAGGAGTGTAAAGGTGAACTGAATAGGGGGCTGCTATTGTTGCCCGTCCTTTTAAAGACCCTTTCCAAAAGCATTGCTCCATGAGAGTGCAGTGGTCTGCTGTGACAGGAGAGAAGCCAAGTGTCTGGAAACAACAGCAGTGTTACGCTGTGATAACGTGTAAATACAGTACACAGTGGACATGTATTAATGAGTCTATGTATGCCTGTTCTGCAATAAATCCTCCCCTTTTGAATGTTTACTTTTTGTTATGAAACTGCTTTAGAGAGCTGATCTTTTTGGAGTCTTAACTACCTCTGGGTTTCTAAAAATCGTGTGGTATTTGGGTGAGATGTTCCCAGGACAGCTATGAGTTTAATGAGAAAGAAATGTGCTGGTTAAGATTACAGATCTGCAGTAAGTAAAAACGTTATATAACAATAAGTCTAACGTGATGGTTAGTAGTTGTGTGGGTTTGCGACATCTCCCTTCATTTCATAAAGGATGCTCCTGTGTTTCCTAGGCGATAAGAAAGAGGGCATTAAAGATCTTTTCCTTAGCATTTAAAGACTGAAACTGCAGATACTTAGGAACCTTCATAATCAACAGACTCACTAGGTGCATTTCTATCCAGCTGTTTTATCCACACCTGAGTGGAAATGCCAAGAATTCGAAATATCGAAGAAATGTTTTTACACTTGGGGTAGGGAAAAAGTTGGTGTAAAGGCAACAATAGAAAAAGATTCCATGAATAAATGATAACCACTGCAAGCTCTCTCTGTCTCTGGATGGTTTTTGAAGGGACAGTTCACCTCCCTGCCCCCGCACCCCGACTACGGATAAGTAGATGAGGATGGATGGCGTTCACCTCAAAATAAAAACAACATAGGTCTCCTCTTACCTGTAGTAAAATTGTTCAAAAATGGCACCCATCCTGTTCTATGAAAGTTGCTCACTGATGGCATACTGAAAAAGCCTTGACAGGTTTCCACCAGTTCCGGTGTTTTTAGGCCCACAGAGCATGCTCACTGAAGTCCTTTTCCAGCCGGGCCGCGTGAGACCATGCACGTCTGAGAATTCTGCCGGCTGAGCCGAATGACTTCCTGCTGCCAGCCTACAGAAATGGGATACGATCATTTAATCACACGGCTCTTTCTCAAATGAGTCTTCACCTTAACGTATTCACCCTTTAACAGCCACGCCCTTTCCAATTATCTGTGTATTGGATATACAGTATGCTTTTTTTTTTACCTCTGTATGTAAGTGAGACAGGTAGTCATATGGGTGGAAACCTGCCACAATGAGTTATTGATGTAAATCAATGAATTTGCAATTGCACCCTATGATATGGGACTTTATCATACACAGTACAGTATAAAGTATAGTGATGTCTTTCATTTAGCAGCAAATTTTGTCTTTGCAGAGCAAACTACAAAAAAACAACAGATACCCACCCACACAGCTGACACACACACACACACACACACACACACACACACACATACAAGTCACCAATGAGCATCTTGCTCCCTCCGAACAAAGAGGCAGAGGGTTGGGGTTACCTCTCCTATCTCTCACTGAGCGCTCTATTTCTTTCATTGCTTCTCCTCCTAATCACGGATGTAATTAGTGCTTTCCAGGCAAGCGCTTTCTGCTTGAACAGAAACAATGGCTAACGGTGATGTGAATGGACGCTGGGTGAATGCACCACTCATCATGCATGCATAGACAGAGAATAAGGGCCAAAGTGACAACAATTTGGAATATGAAAAAATACAGTACATTGCTGAATAGTGGAGTGTGTGTGTGTGTGTGTGTGTGTGTGTGTGTGTATGGTATATACAGTATGTTAGACCTTGTCTAAGACTGCTGGTATTGTTCACTGGAGCATTGCTGTCTAATTACTGTACGTAGGACCACTGCTTCTCTCCCATGAGGTGAGCTGTACTTGTTTGGAGGTGTGGGCAGATTTTTCACTGTTTTATAAAATCCTCTGTGTGAAGAGATTGATGATTGTACGGGGAGGAGGCCCGTCTCCACAACACCTCTAACATGTCAAGGACTCAGGCGTGTTTTCATGTGGACTTGTCATTGTCTTGGAATCTTTTTCATGGGGATTTGACTAAAAGGTAGGGTTGTAGTGGGAGATGGGAGACAGTCAGTAGCTTTCTGGGTTTCATTTTTGAGAGTTTGTCATTAAAGAGTTTTAGTTTTTGCACTCTCTCCTGGTTCACTACAAATGCCAAACACAGGTATCTGATTCAAAATGATCTACCACTAACAGGTATCATCTGGGCTCTGGTCTGGACTTGACTCAGTTAGCACCACTCCTCCATTAACTCCCTGTTGTTTTGCTGTTATCTTTCCCTCCGTCTCTGCTCCTTATCTGTATTGTTGTATGTTCTTCTTTTTTCTGACTAACAGTTTTCCCTCCCCCGTCTCAGCCATTCCTTCCATCCTCCCTCAGTGAAGGCAGTATCAAGTGAGATTAAGTGACTTTGTAACTCATCAAGGCCGTGTCTTGTAATATTGATCTGGTATACAGGGTGAAATAGGGTGATCATTGGAGAAGTAATTATAAAGGGCCTCTGCTCCGGTCCTCCTCCTCACTGTTTATCGGCACGCTCATTAAAAGACATTGGCAGACAGACGGGCCTATCTCTCCATTTGCCAGTCGACCACACCGTAAAAGTCGGTGGGTCGTGGCTCCCGGTAGTGCGATAAGCAGCGACCGCCAAATTGGAGGAGGACTGATTGCGTCCCTGGGGAGATGTGTGTGATGAAGCCCTCGGCTCCATCTGAGCTGCCTACTTCTTTTTCATCCAGCAACTCCATCTCTACTAGCTTTCTCTATCACGGCTCTGTTAACTCTGCCGCCATCGCTCGCTCCTTCATTCATCTCCTGGCTTTTAACCAGGAATGGTTTGACTGAATCAGGCCACCAGGACCTTTAATAACATAAATATACAGTGTTATTCATCTTTTGTGGTTTTTAATTTGTGAATCACCTGCTGGACGTAAAGCAAAGATATACTCGCGGGATTGCAACTTTCTATTCCCGCAATAAATGCTCAATGCACTATCCCCCTACGGCAGCGGAGGCTAAAAGATGGCAGAAGGGAAATGGGGGCTGGAGACAACTGGGGGACAAAGTGTGTGTGTGTGTGTGTGTGTGTGTGTGTGTGTGTGTGTGTGTGTGTGTGTGTGTGTGTGTGTGTGTGTGTGTGTGTGTGTGTGGGTGTGGGTGTGTGTGTGTATGTGTGTTCTCGTTTAACTGTATTCGTGGGTACCAAAAACCGGGAGTCCAGTATACTTGTGGGGTCCGACCAGCTTTGTGGGGCCCAAAATGCTTGACCTCACAAGGTTAAAGGTCTGTTTGAGGTTTAAGACTTGGTTGTAAGATTAGGGTTAGAATTAGGTTATGGTAAGGGTGAGGGTTAAGGTTAGGCATTTAGTTGTGATGGTTAAGGTTAGGGTAAGGGGCTAGGGAATGCATTATGTCAATGACGGGTCCCCACAAAGATAGTGAAACGCACTGTGTGTGTGTGTGTGTGTGTGTGTGTGTGTGTGTGTGTGTGTGTGTGTGTGTGTGTGTGTGTGTGTTAGAGAGACAGACACTAACACTGTCCTGTCTCTCAGGTCCAGGTCAGATTTTTAGCTGTTCCACTGATTAACGGCTTAACACATTAACTGATTATCAAAATTGCAGTCAAATAATTTCCATCAGTTGATTATGTGACTAATCGTTACAGAGATATTAAAAATATATAATTTGTACCACACACATAAGCATTTATTGTTCCTCTTAATTACCTGTGAAGCATAATTGGCAGCTCTATTAATCGTTCTCCCCACACCCACACTCTCGGAGCTCAATTTCAAAGCAATCACACGCATCGCAACCACAATAGCATGGGAGAACACACACCCACTCATCCGCCATGTCCCCATCCTACCCTCTGGACCCAGGTACAGGACCCTGAGGAGGAGAGAGATCGCTATGAAAAGCCTGGTGCCTGCAGCCATATCAGCACCGAACAACAGACCCAGATTAAACACATTAGAGTTATCTGTCTGTGTTATTTTCCTGCATGTCAACATGTTATGTTTGTACTTCTGTTTCTCTGTGAGCGCGCTGTCCATAACTTACAGTGTTGTATAAAAGAACAATAAAGTCAATGTTTCTGCGTGTTGACTGTGACTTTTGGAGCAGAAAACTATCGAGCACAAAAGTTAGTTGATTTTGGAAACAGCAGTTTGACAAAATAATCTCAACTCAAGGTCCACTTACTTGCTTTCTCCAAGAGCTTTCAACCTCGTCTATGTAAATGTATTTACAAACATTGTGAATTCATTTAAGGGTAGACCTTTTTGTCAAGCTACAAAAACGTTGTTAATCTTGATAGTGAAAGTGATGAAGGCTAGCTGCTCCACCTGCAGCAGAAACGCTGCTGATGATCGCAGACAAAACCACACACACACACACAATGCCTGAACGCATTCTCATGGCTCTTGTAACGGAGCTTTACTACCAAAGTGTTTACCTTCATAGCAAGCATGGCCGCGGGGCACGCAGTGGTGCCAGGTGGAGGGGGTGTGCAGCAGGGCACCATGCCGGGCTTGGAGGAACAACACCAGCCATCCCAACTAACAGGAACACTTGTAATTGTTATCCCAGTATATATTAATGATTAAAAAAACAATGCTTGTTTGTTTGTTAGAGAAAATGTACCCCAACTTAACTTTGCTCCCCCTAATTAAAAAGAACCTGACAGGCTTTCTCCTTTGTGGAGAGCCAATTAGCCTCCACATTCAGCTGCCATGCACTGAGGTCACTGTGTTCTCCCACAGGGCTTCATGCCGCTGTTTACCCTCCATAAGTGTTTTATTTCAGCTAATGAGCAAAGTGCCAGACAATCATCAGCTACTCCTTTTCCTCTGATAATATTCGTGCATGTCCTCCGCGAGCTGGTGAACACGACGTACAGACTGGGATCTGGTGTAGGTCACGTAAAGGATCAAGGTGTTATGGAAGATGAAACAAAATATCTTTTCTATTTCTTCAAACGTAGTGTTTAGGATCAAACATACATAAGGAGGCATTTGGTGGAGAGCAGCTGTGGCGTGCTGATCCTGTGAGTTACTGTGACGCAAATGATATCACAGCTGGTGGCCGGGTCAGTGGGTAGAGCAGGCGCACGTATAGTGAGAGGCTTAAGCCTCTACGCAGAGGTCCAGGGTTCGAATTCCGACCTGCATTTCTTCCCCCCTCTCTCTCCCCTTTCACACCTAGCTGTCCTATAAATTAAAGGCGGAGAAACCAAAAAAAATAATCTTAAAAAAAGAAATATTATATCACCGCTGGTCACACGGTAGGAATCAAGTCAGACAGGAATCTACCCAGCATGCATTGCAGTGATCCATTCAGCAGGCCTGGCTCTATCTGTAGGGGTCGAGCCTTTACTGAAGGCAGCAGATTATCCACATATTTACGGTGAGCATGTCAGCAAACTGTTCCCTATCTCCACATCCAGCAGTTACAGAGCGACATCCTCATTCATTTAGAGTCTTTGTGTTTGTGTCCAGATGATGAATATCAATCATAATCTCTCTCTCTCTTCTAGCTCTGTGTTTGGTTTCCACCAGCTCCTGAGGAAATCTCTGTCTCTTTAGCTGCTGAATGCTCTGCAGAGGTTTCTCACCCTCCTGCTGCTGCTTTAAGACTGAACTGGAACAGGAAACAATGAGCTGAAAGAGCGAAGGGCTTAACATGGTGTTAATATACAGCAGTAATAATACTCCATGCAGCTTTACTGATTGTTATCTGTGTCTGCTAACAATAGCCTGGATGACTAGCGTACATGACTATGACATGTCTTCTGATATTGTGTTGAGATAAAACAGTTACTATGAGCAAGTCAACAATAAACAACAGGATTAGGTCCTGTTGTGTTGGCACAGGGCTGCTTGTTATATGTCTGGACTGATTATATTCCATATTATCATTGATTACATGTATATGTTGCATTTATGATGGCTGCTGAGTGCTTGGACCAGCTTGCTGATTTAGTATACCGTCTTCATTTAAACCAGCATGTCCAAACGATAATAACTGAGATTAACCTGAACGCAAATGTACTACTTCAAATCAATACAGAGCTGAGAGAATCACTTTTGAATGATGGCATGTTCACACCGATTAGCAGACAAACACGCCCTGTCGATGTCAAACAGCACGTGTCTAACGAGATGCTGAAGCAGAGCAGACACGTGGACAGTGCTGGGATGGGAAAGGCCTTTTTGCTATGGGAATACGGACTGCAGAGAGCAGATATGATCAAATATCAGACTTTCACACAGAATGCCAGGGGCTGTTTGGACATCTGCTGCGTAGCTCTCTGGCACATGGGAGATCAACATGCATACATTATTACAGGCATGTTATTACATATGTACATATGTACACAGTCCTGGATTTAAAGGAGACATCCAGCCAAAAGAACAATGCATCCATTTTCTTCTTATTCCCAAGGGCGACGGCCAATTAAAGCCAGTGAGACGTCATGTTGAGACACCCTGTTGTCTTCTACGTGGACGCGAATGTCAGCAGCCACCAGACATGTAGTGTCCTCCGCCCTCACTGTGCTTTCCAGCCCTCGCTCTGTCCCACTACATACATCAATGACCGGCGGCTGGTCAACGCAGCCACGTGCACTCTGGACTAGGAGCATGCACTTTGTTGGATATTTTGCAGGTTGCCTGAAGAGAAAATAGTATTAATAAGTATTAATATATGCATGATGAAATGCACCAACACATAATAGCTCAACTTTTTAGGAAATGAGTCTCACCACTCATGTCACATCTCACATCCGCTTAGCTTAGCATAAAGGCTGGAAGCAGGGGAACACATCAAGCCTGGCTCTGTCCAGCCCGCAGCTCTTCTGAAGCTCAATAATACACCGGAGTGTAATACACCAACTTGCTGTTGAACAGAAGGTCATGTGTGCAGGACCATGAGCAGTTGCCAGGTAACCAGCAGAGAGTCAAGGAAGTCCCCCAGCAGATTCACTCACATCCCAGAGAACACCAGATCAAATGTTCAAATAGGCATTATGGGATATGGTTTTGATATGTAAATTGTTACTTTGTTCCATGAGACAAAAGGGTTCCATTGTTACGTTGACCATGAAGACATGCTGCAGCTCACAGATGAGACAATAAATAAAACCATGATACACTGAAAGCGGTATGTTGTTTTTTTTTTTCTTTCTGACAGAGCAAAGAGAAACAAGACAGAAACATGTCGGTCTGTGTTTAAACCCTTCCCTCAGTGAAGCGTCCCATGGTAGAAGCTGAACCTCCACAAAAACAAAAACAGGAGACAGCAGACGAGGGTTCCTGAGCAGGGAGAGTGCTCACACGCTGATGTGAGCCGTCAAACTGAATGACAGACTCAGAGAGATGTGGATGCTACAAATCAGAACTGTCCACTCCAGTGAAACACCCCTCTCTTGTGTTCAGCTTCCAAACTGCATCCACATGGCCGAAGAGTCCAGTCCTTACATAGAATTTCCCCTTTTTGTAACTAAAGAATTTTAGTATTTTAGTTTAATATACTTAACGTCATGTTGCCTCGTGCACATGTACGTTACATTTCAGCACTGAAGAGCTCACCAGTCACAGTATCCTCATACAACCATTCGTATGAAATCTTAAATTATGGACAGTTGTTACAGCGTTATCCTTCGAATGCCCAGTAACAGCAACGCGAGCGATCAGTGCGCCTGCTCAGCAGTGCAGAACCTGTTCAGGCAACACAACTAATTGATTAGGTTCAGGAAAAGATCCTGGTTTAGCTCCAAATATATCATACGTTTGTTACATAACCAAAGGAAGTTAAAATAAGTCCACGCTGACTTTTGCTCTCACACGGGACACAAACAGTCTGCTGGGTGAAAGTCCTGTTGTCATCAGTGGTCTAACACGTGTTGCGTTCACTTGGCTTTTACTTTGTTTATGGCAGCTTTCTGTATTATATTTAAAGCTCTGAGGTTGTGGACAACATGTCAGTTTTCTTGTATGTGAAATGAATTGATCAGTGCCTGATGTCTGGCTGTTTATTCTGCCTTTCCTTATGAAACTGGATAATACTTTGTTAGGCAGCTAAGCCGAGACGAGGCACTGAAATGGTTATTCTAAACAGCTGTAATGATGCAGTATGTCCAGCAGATGGTGCTGCATGAACACTAGGTGGCCTATGGCTGTCTACAAACTGTCCTCCTGTTTTGCTTGCATATTTACTGTTTGGGTCTTACTGTAACAATGTTTATCATGTAAAGCACTTTGTGACTTTGTCTGTAAAAGGTGCTATATCAAATAAATTTATTGTATTTAGAGAGGACACACAACCCCATCAACACCACTGACAGAGCACAGTTGGAGCTCACTCATGCTCCTGTGTCTCAGGTGGAGCTGCAGCCAGCTCTGTAGTCCACATCGACATGGAAAGAAAAAGGCAAGTATTATTCACGACTAGCTTTATTGATGGATTACCAGAGCTAGTAAAATGATGACATACAAGAAGAAAAAAAACATCAACCAATAAATATCAATGCAACAAAAAGGATTCTTAGTTGGAAGAAGTTGCAGATTAAACATTACAATATGTTAAACAATGCAGGTTCATCTGATATATCGTCTTTTACACCCATGATGAAGTAGGAAATGAATACAGTATATGAAGTATGCTGCATGAGGACAAAGCGTGCAAACTGTCAAATGAGCTGCTGGCATCCAGTCAGGGCAAACTCACCACAGCAAGACAGGAGAGGCTCATCTCCATCCTGCTCCTTTATATTTTTGTATATCATACATGCTGTAGGTTAAACCACATTAACAGCCACAACCCAAGACGCTGTCGTCACGGTAACCTGTCAAAGCCAGCTCACCAATAAGAATACAGCAGACACTCTGGGGTCATTACAGTGTACACACATGTAGCCACAGCTAGCGGCGCTCTCGCAGCTCTCTGACACGCCAGTCACATGACAGGACGCAGACAGAACTCACTTTAAATGAGGGGAGGGGGTCCTGGTCAGCCTCGTTGATTGACTGAAAGCTGCCATATGAGATCACTCCATCTGCAGCAGTAGTAGTCATCAAGTCTGAGACGTTAAAAACACAATGGTCCAAACGGATAGTCCGCATCAGATGCAAAATACTGGATCCTACATTAACCATAAGGCACCACAGCAGCATTCTCTTTTTTTCCATTGCCACTTTTGGCCGTGCCGAGTCAAACCATGCTGTGGTGATTTGTGATTCAATTACCAGTTTAAACGCGCTAAGCCGAGATGGACCATCTCCGGAGTGGGGCCAAAGTGAGCCTGGCATGCCTCCAGGCGAGTTGCGCTGACATCCCCGACCCCCTTTCACTCCCCCAAAATGTAGCGAGACGCACCCCTACCTGCTGCCTGTGCAGAGAGAAAGACGTTAAAAGTCTCGTAGGATGTCTGTAGCTGCTAACTGAGTGTCTGGTTGTACGCTCAGATATCTGGCACGAGTCGTGTTAAGTTACTGCTGATGAAGACCCTTGCTGCTTCATAATAAAAGATGTTAAATCACAAAATGACACGTGGGGGACTTTTATTATGAAGAAGTTACAGGATATGAAATGTGTCTGACCACTAGTCACAGCCGTGGATCAGCCCGCTGCTTTTAAACATCATTGACTCAAGAGAAGACAGTTAGAGCCCTGTTGGAATGGAAATGCAAACCCCTGCCGTGCCGGGCCAAGCCGAGCTGAGCCAGCACCCGTGTATGGAAAAACAGCATGAAGGTGAGCCGCTGGTCCTATAGCGCCATCTAAAGTGAGAGCAGAGGCAAGCTGTGAACTGCAAAGCAAACCCAGAAGTTCCACTGAAGTCAGTACGATTAGCAGATGCAGCTTTAAACAGCGTGAACTAACTAACTGAGTCACTTTCTTTAGTCGTCTTCTTCTCCCAGCACCACACCTAATATATATATATATATATATATATATATATATATATATATATATATATATATATGTGTGTGTGTGTGTGTGTGTGTGTGTGTGTGTGTGTCTGAGTCCATTAGGAGGTCCAGCGCCACCAAGCCACCTTCATACGGTCCCAGACGGCGTCTAAAGAGTCGTAGGCGGGGCGTACATCCAGGATGGAGAACTGGTAGTTCTCCTTGTTGATCTCGCCGTCATAGTAGTCAATGACGTAGCGCACCTCCCTCCCGCAGCGGTCGATGATCCAGTCGTGGCGGTCAAATGGCAGCTCGTAGCTGATGAGGAGGAGAAGAAGCATCAGAGAAATGCAGTGGATACTGGCGGCCACCACTGCTGCTTTCTAACAGCTAAACAGCAGGAAGGGACTGTTGGGGGTCGGGGGGGGGTGTATCGTTCAGGTGTAACAGGAGTAGGCCCGTCACCACAACCATATATTGTCCCAGAAATAATTGTGATAAACGCTGCCATTTCATCCCCTGCTGTTTATTTTTGGCAAATGTTGGCATCATGTTGGCAGAAAGGATGGAGGTCATTTCCATATACAGTACAATAAGTCCATAACATAATTATCGTGACAGGCTGAGACATAAGATCTAACTTGTCCCAGAGATTCATTTGCCCCAGGGCCTTAGTCTCATATGCCGATTCTGAAATGGAAGGTAAAATAACGTTTCAATTAGGGGTGGTACGGTTCATGAAAAAACATCCGAACCGCTCGGTTTGCTTGTCTCGGTTCGGAGCGTGTGTGCGTCTCACGGTTCGTCAGTACACTGTTAATGTGCACTAACCACTTACTGCCGTAGTGCCCACTTTCAACACCTATGTTAAAACACTTACTGGAAACGACCACAGACAGTATATAGACGACGAGGGGGATGAGCGTGACGAACGCAACACACGGCAGCTGATTGGACGAACGTGTCACGCGGTTCTTGCTGCTCCCGAATTTCAAAACAGACTCTAATGGCGTCTCATTCTGAATACGACCTCGTATTTTACGAAAATAGTTCACCGAAAAGTGTTTCTGAAAACATTTTCAGCGAGAAATAGGCCATACTGTTGCTGAATCTGTCCGCTTTTTTGATCGACAAAGGTCAGTTTAAAAGATCTTCGTCAGATTTTGAGAGGCGCCGAGCCGACCGCTCCTCAGGTGGAGCGTGGAGTGCTGCGGGTCACGTCACATGCAGAAATGGTAAGTGGGAGAGATGAGGAAGGCTGCCCGGAGTTGGAGGTCTGGTGTGTGGGAACATTTTGGATTTCATGTTACCTATGATGACAGCGGAAATAAAACAATCGATAGAACTGCCACTGTGTGCATGCATTGTGCAACATGCATTCAATATGCTAATTTTAGCTCTATATATATATATATATATATATATATATATATATATATATATATATATATATATATATATATCTCATATGCTGAGGTATATTTCTGGAGTGTTAAAGATTAAAAGAAAAAAATAATAAGAACCGTACAGAACCGAAAACCGTGAAAGGAACCAAACCGTGGATTGTGTGAACCGTACCACCCCTAGTTTCAATGTGCCTTAGCTGGATGATGCTCCACCACTTACAAAACGCCATCAGCTGCAGTATTTGAGATCATCACCAGAGTGGTTGAGATCTTTTTTTTTTCCCCTCATATTTTTCATTCTTGCCACATAATAATGAAACTGCTAGCTGATAACATATAGTTAGATCTTAGCACGAAACCATGACTCATACATATGACACTGAGAAGGAGCTCACCCCATCCAGTGGCGGAGGCGAGCCCTGGGCGAGAACTCCTTGGCTTTGCCCCCAAACCTCTTCAAGGTGGGCCCACATGGACACTCACTGCAGGAAACACGAGGTCACATAACTGTCAGTGCATACTGTGTGTGTGTGTGTGTGTGTGTGTGTGTGTGTGTGTGTGTGTGTGTGTGTGTGTGTGTGCGTGCGTGCGTGCGTGCGTGTTGCATGGAAAGCTGCAGTCAGTCTGCAGTCCGTCACTCACCCTGCATGTAGGGCCTCCCATTTCAGGATCTCCTGCCAAGCCTGCTCATTGTTCTGGTTGTGGATTTTAATGATGTTGGTCATATCTTGAGCTTCGAGGTCATCTTCACGCCAGCGCCACCTGCAGCACAAACAAGACTCAGACTCCCACAGAACCAGGGAGTCACATCACCACATCACCCCCCCCCCACCCCCACCCATTTAATGGGACACTAATCATTAAAGCTCATGACATATGCAAACAAAGATTTTGATTTTTATTAAAATACAGCATTTTTCATTTAAGAAACACAAGAATTCAGTTGCATTATGTTAACAC
The DNA here is from genome assembly GCA_023566125.1 of Zingel zingel. Taxonomy (NCBI): domain Eukaryota; kingdom Metazoa; phylum Chordata; class Actinopteri; order Perciformes; family Percidae; genus Zingel; species Zingel zingel. The sequence goes on along the minus strand of CM042335.1, from coordinate 22,493,821 downwards.
AGTCTCATTAGGTCAGAGTCTAAGCATGTGCAGCCAGGCCGCTCTGGCAATGGGCCAGCTGTCCGTTAAAGGAACAAGCCGACTTATTGGGACTTTAGCTTATTCACCGAATCCGAGTTAGATAAGTCCATACATACCCTTCTCATCGCCGTGCGTGTCATATTATTCCATTTAACATGCCGTCTCGTACGTTTCTCTAGTTTTTAGGGCTGTGTCGAACACATTCCCAACTGTCTTGAACGTATGCTTTCCTCTCTCTTTATGCAACAGTATGACCTGAGTTTCTGTTGTCCGGTAAGTCACTGACCGAAAAAAAAAATGAAGACCCGAAAACTCTAATTGTCCCCGGTCAGAATGACGGTGGAAATAATTCCCTCCGCACAATTTGAATTGTGTTAAAATAGGCTACAGCGATTTTCACATCTTTCGTTCTATTATCAACAACTGTAATGATGTCAAAAACAACGAACAATCTTTTTTTTCCCCCCCATTTAGAAATGACTGTAGCGTATGCGATAAAGGAAGAACTACATGTCGCGTTCGCGCTCTGAATGAATGTAGACGACTAACGTAGATTTACAGCAAACGGCGAGGGAAAGTGAAAGCCCAAGCCCTGTGGAACAGGGAACTATTGTGAATGACTTTAGAAAACCAAGCAGCGGCCGGGCTTACGTAACTGAAGCCAAGAAATGGTTAGCGAGGACGAGTCGGCACCAGCTACACCCCCTCTCGTAAATGCCACAGACGCACATTGAGACTTCCACGTATGATGGCAGCCGTCGCCGCGGTTACGGAGGCTTGACTCCCTGCAGATCGGCATCAAAAGAGCGCAGCGGCGTCAGGCAGAGGTTAATGTGCATCGTAAGTTGCAGAGAGACACTCGTTTACAATTATTTTGATTCTAGTCGGCACTTGGTTGTACCGTAGTTAGTATTCTTTTATTTCTTCAGCCTAGCCAATGGACAACAGGCCTATTTTATTTCAGATCGGCACAATTAGGTGCATTGATTTAATTATTTTGCCCTCTCTGCCTGAACCAAGTAGCCTACATTTCAATAAAAATTGTATAAATCTACATCCCTTGACGATATTATTCTTTATATATATATATATATATATATATATATATATATATATATATATATATATATATATATATATATATATATATATATATATAGCCTGCCTATCAATTGTTTTTAAGCGCAATGAACACAGAAAATATTTGAACTTTTCCCATTTGTAAAGTAAAATAAAAATGAAACCTTACATGTCACATGACCGGCACCAAATTTTTTCTCTAGCGGAAACTCGTGAGTACGACTGCAGATATTTGGATACGTCGGCTGTCAGGCTAACACTACCCGTTTCCACGCTAGAGTTATAGTTAGTGATCCGAATTGGAAAGAGTATTATGGGATGTTACACGCTGGAAAACCAGACCTATCTGTGCTACATGTCTGCACACACATCAGGTCATGAACTGGAACAAGAAAGCCAGAGTATTGACTGACCCTTTCCGCAGCATGGCGTTCCAGAACATCTGCTCCGATGGGTACACCCACTTCTTGGCTGTGTCGTGGCGGGGAATAGAGGACTCCTGTCTGGCCACGGGGAGTTCGAAGGGCTGGTCTGGAGCAGGTTTCTGGTTCGGGGGAGGCATCTGCACACACAGGGAGCAAAGACAACCCACACTACATCTTTAAACATGTGACTACAGAGGAGTGTTTTGGGGCGTTATGGCAAAATGAACACTCTCGATGAAAACCCAGTAGAACAATGGAGTTCAATAGACACGGAATTCATCCAGGAGAGAACCCACTCAGTAGCAGAAGGAATGAATGATGACTTGGCAGTTTTGAAGTAGAGCCCAATCGATATATCGGCGGGACGATATTAGGCATTTTCCAAACTACCGGTATCGCCATATATAATGGCCGATAAATGAATATTTAAAAAATAAAATAAAAAAGGACGAAACCCCCTTCAACCATGTTCCGAGTGTTGTCGTTGCGTAGTCTGTCCACCAGAGGGCGCTCGTGTTTAACCCTTTAAGTTTCATATCTTAAGTTTGTATTTTTATTAGGGCTGTCAAACGATTACATTTTCTTAATCGCAATTAATCACATGTTTTATCACATGATTAAAATTTGATTATTTTGCATTTCAGAACGGTTTTTAAATACACATTAACAATGGAAAGCAGTTCTTACCAGTGTATCTTGATTGGGAATCAAATGAATGCAAAGAAAGTTACTTTATGAACTTGACCTTAAGATTTGTATTTGTTTAGCATTTATTTACTGTAAACAAAAGAAAAATGTGTGAATCTGTCATTATTGCACAATTCCTCCAAGTACCTAACTAAAAAACTAAAGCTCCCTAATCTTAGCAGAGTCACTCCTAAATAATGTTGATTACTCACTGACGTCCAGTGATCACCGGTTAATGAGACAGCGTTTGCAGCACTTTGCAGCAGTTCCAGTGTGGCTGCTTTCTCCGTGTCATACAGGCTGTGTGTGCGTGAAACTACTGTCCCCCTCGACTGCGATGTGCATATGGCTTTCGACTTGTCTACGAGCCGTCCGGGAGTTTTGGAAAATAAAAAGCGTCATTCAGAATTGTGTTCTGCTGTCTTTCTCCATCATGCCTGCAGCAGGAGGAAGTATGGCAGCTTGATGAGAAGTAACGGTGCAGCAAAGGGTCAAAATAGTAGCCTGTTAGGCACGACGCAAAGCCAAGTGAAGTGTAAAATAAATTAAGAAATTTACGCGTTAATGCTGATAGCCCTAATTGCCAAATTATCAATAAAACAAAGCTTCTTGTTTTGTGAATTGCAATCCTCTTTAGGCAAAAGGAATGACTTTCAAGATCACACATTCATGTCTGCTTGACTTCTCCCCCTTCTCCCTCTACCCAGCACCCACTCCCTCTTTCCTACACTAAAGTTGTGCAGGTACCATATTTGCCGGGTCGATGTCACTCTTCATGCCTTCTGCCGCCTTCATTGGACACTCCACAAACTCATAGGCCCGTTCCTGGTGAGCTGGACCTGGTTCTGCTCGGTGCATCGGACACTCTGGCGGGGGAGACGCTGCAGGAAACAAGAGCACCTGGTTGAGGCAGAGCAGGGACAAAATCCTGGCCAGCACTGGCCTAAAGCCTTCAAACACTCAAAAGATGTGAAACAAGGGAAAGGGCAGAGGAGAAAAGGAAACGTAAACTTGTATAACGTTTAGAGGCTACAGCAGGGAGCTGTGTATTTGCTGTGTGGGTGCAGGCAGGCCTGCATTGACCTCAAAGAGTCTACCTTTCACAGGCTGAGCTTGATGCATGGGGCACTCTGGAGGTGGAGACACTATGAAAGAAAGATACAGACAACAAATTACAATCTGTTAACACAGTCAGTACGGTATAACATGGAGTGACATAAGAGCAGTTCACAGCCCGATCAGTCCCGCGGCAGCACCTTTGACAGGCTGGGCTTCCTGGTGCATGGGGCAGCCCGGAGGGGGGGTGGCCATCATGGCCTCCGCCCTGACTGAAGGAGCAGCAGGTGTGGACAGCGAGGCTCCCATCCTGCCCTGTCACATGATGAAAACACACAATCAATACACAGTATGGAATGTCAGCACTAAGTATCTAACACTGTCCAGGACTGACAGCCTAGTTAACGTCCAGCTTTTAGCCTTGTAACGTTACTGCAGTAACTATACTAACATTATACTAACAATACGTAGCAACATCAGTGAACAAGTCAGTCAGCATATGGATGGAGGCAGACAGCGGTTAGCTCTCATGCTCTGCCATGTCTTAGTGATGATCTTTCTCTGGCAGCCGCACTGTCTTACATCACAACCAGTGGTGTAGTCTATATACACAGTATACCCACTTAGAAAGCTCCAGGATTTCCATATACCCACTTAAAAATGGCCAATGACATGTAACAACATACTTTGCATTATACTTTTGATATATTTTGAATTGTCATCTGTGTTTTTTTTCTTCACATAGGCTAAATAAAGGTATTTCCATCGTAAATGGGTGCATAAAAGTATATCCGAAAACAGGAAATGAAGTCATTGATGCTTACAACTTCCCTGGGGGAGGACACCCTGACCCGCCGACTATGAAGGCAGATTCTGGCCAATATGTAGCCTAGCTAAAGTACACCCTCTACAATACGTTAGACTTCACCACTGACGACATCTGTAACAGAGCATGCTGATGCATGTTGGACACATTACGTTTGAACTAAGTTCCTATGGCTCACAAACACAACATAGGAAAGTTAACCGGCTGACATGTGACCCTAACGTTAGCGTTACCAGAAGTTATCCTTGGTTAACCTCCCGGTGAACGTTAGCGGCTATGCTTACGTTAGCCGCCCGGTGTGTAAGCGCCTGTAAACACAGCAGCAGGTTCCGGACGCCTCGTCCCTTTCGGTTCGTCGCAGCGAACACACAGCGAGCGGGAGAAAGAAGAAGGGACTAACCTGTGTGTAACAAGTTCTTCTGTCAGCTCACTAGCACAATGTCAACGTGCAGGGCAGACATAACAGTTACCCAGAAGGAGTTGCGCAGCGGCCATACGTAAACTAAACACGTCATCACGCTGAAATCGACAACATAACGTCCTTCCTAATGTTGTACCTTTTCTCATAGAACTAAAACCTATACTCAAGTCACTTAAATTGTTAAACAACAACAAAACTATTAAACTTAGTAACTATAGAGCTTTCCCCCCTAAAACCTCTGACTACACGTGATTTTATGTTTGCATGTCCTCTTTTTCTTTATACTTTTTATGTAATGTGTGTTATTTTATATATTTTTTGTTTTATTTCGTTGTTTTTTTTATATACCGTATATGTATATTTTTTGTAAGAATTAGTCTTGATGTTAATGTGATATTGTTGTTTACCTGAGTCTTTGTATGATGCACTATATTAAACAAGTCTTCGTCCGAGTCATTATATTCAATAGACTGGTGTATTGTGAAGTCATAACTATATAGCCTCATTACTGATTAAAATGTACAATAAGATTATAAATACCAACACCAAATTCATGTCTACGTTATACGTTGTACCATAGAAATGAGTATTTCTATGTATTACACTATGAGGAGTTACACAACGCAGGTCACCCTGTAGTGGCGGGAGCTGGCCGCTGGGGGGGGCGCCAAAGCCCCGTCACACTTTCACGTCTTGTCCATAGACTGTGCAATTATACTCAGAATCAGAATCAGAATCAGAATCAGTTTTATTGGCCAAGTATACTTACATACACAAGGAATTTGATTTCGGTAAGTGTTAACTCTCTATACATTCAACAAATAGACATGTAGTAGTAAACATTCAGTAGACAAATAGTAATATAGACACATACTGTACAATAGAGACAACAATATACATATAGGTACATATCAACATAATATGCAAATATACAAATGAGACATAATATCAAGACAAGTACACGTGGAGTGGGATGTAAAGTGCAAAAAGTAATAGTGCAAAGTAGTGTGCAAGATGCATATTGGAATGATAAGTATGTAATGTGTAGGGAAGTGGGTGAGTGGCCAGAGTGGGGATGACCCCACTTATCCGCAGTTCAGTAGAGTGATGGCAGGGCATGGGAAAGAAGCTGTTCTTATGTCTGGTTGTTTTTGTGCGCAGGGATCTATAGCGCCTGTCAGAGGGGAGGAGGTTAAAGAGTGTGTGCAGGATGTGTGGGGTCTTTTGGTGATGAAGTCATTCGATTATAATGATACAGTGGGTGGTTTTCTCATGTTATAACTGTATATTACAGATTGCAGTTGATACAGTCTGTTACAGTAAATATAATGCCACACGTTATATTTACTGTAACAGACTCACGCTCCTTTCCTTCTGCCTCCTATATAGTTCATTTCAATTCACCAAGACGGGGCAACATATTAAAAAACAGAGAAACAAAATGAAGAAATAAAGAAGATGATTCTAATGAAAATGTATATAATAGTAAGTCTCAAATGTCTTAATTATACTCTAACGTTCTGGTGACCCTGAAGTTCCTGAAACTAGGTCCAGCAGTCAAGTCATTAGATTTTGAATGAATGGATGAATAAATGAATGAATGAGTGAATGAATGCGTGAATGGTTTTATTTCGAACAACATACAAAAAAAATAAAAAATTACTTAAAATACAAGACACAAAGTACTTCACTTTAAAGCATAACTCTCGCCAAAATGCAACCTAGGACGGAAGCGTCACTTTTAGGATTTACCGTATTCTCGTTTTTCAGTCAAATGGCCTTTTGAATGGGAGTGCTAGGGGCACTGCTATGATCGCATCAAAATCACTATTTTTAAAACACTAAGAAGACTCGACACAACATGAGACTTTGCTCCAAGTATGACCAGGGGCTCTACACCTTAACGAAAGCATTGACAACATTGTTTGTGTTCACAGAGTTTACTAAAAAGAAGGTTTTGAACAACTCACTGTAGCTGTTGGTTTTCCGTCCATCGAGCCAGTCAAAAAGAGTCGAGGGAGGAGAGTAAAGATGGAAAGCTCCAAAAGCTTAGTTCCATATAAATGCACGGATAATTTGTTGTTTTGTCGTTAATGAAACACAATATTGACAAAATATGACATTTCCTCCTATGGAGTCCGTTCATTCACATTCGGAGATCGCCTATTTTGGACTGGGAAAATGGCGGCTAGCATAAACAACAACTGCTAAAGTAGGTCATTCAAAACCTTTCTTTTTAGTAAACTCTGTGAACACAAACAATGTTCTCAATGCTGAGGTCATGTGTAGAGCCCCTGGTGATACTTGGAGCAAAGTCTCATGTTGTGTCGAGTCTTCTTAGTGTTTTAAAAATGTTGATTTTGATGCTATCATAGCAGTGCCGCTAGCACTCCCATTCAAAAGGCCATTTGACTGAAAAACGAGAATACGGAAAGTCTTAAAAGTGGCATTCCGTCCTAAATATGCTTTTAAACTCAAGTTTGACTCGGGTACATTCACAAAAAGACCCTAGGTTGCATTTTGGCGAGAGTTACGCTTTAAGAAAAAGCAAAAAAAGCAAAATAAAAAAATACTTAATACTGAAATACATACTCTTGTCCTGAAAGGAGTAGCACTACCCTTTTTGAAATGTCTTAACAAAGTGTTTTCAATCTATTGTTTTTTAATAACAACCATACAACCCTTTAACTGAAAACCTCGTCAACATTTATTTTAACGGCAGTGTTACTGAACCTAGTCTGGCTATCACCAGACCAAGCTCAATCTTATAAGATTGAACATTAGTCTGGGGAGTCTGCTCTGTATTTTCTACTGCACAAGAGACGTGATCAACAGGCATAGTTCAAATGACTCTGTATGCAATTGGATAGTCCTTCAACCAATCAGACCAACGATCTGGGTGACGTAGCAGAAACAGCGGCATCAACGGGTTGCTGCGCTTCGGTGGCCGCCATGTTGAATGTAAACAAGAAGCTGCTTGGTCGCTTCTCTATCATCATCGTGTTAAACCCGCCAATAGCGCGCCAGGTGGATAAGCCAGTTTGTGATTGGTCCCTGCAAATTTGTAACAGAAGCAGGATAGATAAACGTATAGGTTTCCAGCCTGAGCTGCAGGGCAAAATCAAATCGCGAGCAGATCGGGCTGGGTTTACCCAGTCTACCTGGAACAGCAAGCATGGCCATTTGATATCGATGTTTGTTGGCTTTATAACATGAAAAGCTGGCACAGATTTGATTTATTTTCATCGTATTCTGCTTTTTCACAATACTGAACCTTATGTCACATGTGGATCAACATGCCAGGGGGGTCCCCAGGTATGAATGAGCTGTGGCCCTTTAGAGCCCCTCTTCCTCCCGACCTCTGTCCATTTGGGTATCCTGTCACTTTGCTGGAGAAGTGTGTGATCACTTGAATTTTTCTTGTTCTTTCTTTTTTGTTGTTGCTGCTGTTAGTCCCCGGAGGAACTAAGAAATGCTAACAAAATTACCAATACTAATATTGTTTCTGTTGCTTCTTGCTGGATGAGACCATTGAAAAGTTAAATGGTCCTTCTAACTGAATATTACTCTATAGTGATGCATATTCACAAACACATTTTCATCAGCTAGACACTAGACACAGTATGCAGTGAATGGATCAACACATTCCATGAGTTTATCCAAAACAGTTTATTGTTACTGTCTGATTCATGTTTGTACTTTTATAAGAATTTTCCCAAAGCACTATACCGTTCAAAATGTTTGCACAGCTCTATTGTTCTTTTGTGCTCTTGTGGTTGTAAACACCCACATCATCAACAGACGTAACATTGTGAAATCACTTGGACGCCAATGGACGTTGTTTTGGCTTTGGCTCTACTAGCTGTGTGTAATTAATCTGAGTTCTTGGTGCGCCTGGAATGAGAACACAAACTCAGTCTTGGCCAAGAGTTCTGCTGGAAAGTAGTGATGCTGTTTGTTGATTCATCGATCTCGCATAAAGTTGCAGTTAGAGTATATTATTCAAGATAAATGAAATCTACCTACACAAATTTGAATACCTGTCATTCTACCAGTCAACAGTTGAGTTGTTGATAATACCTAGACTTGTTTGAACATTTCAGACCAAATCCATGGAAACCATCCAGACCGTTGGATCATTTAAAGGATGTGAAATGTAATGCCAGTCTCACTGATTAAAACCGGTCGCTTCATTCATGTTGAACATATTGAGGCAGAAGAGGTTCCTAATTTCTTCCAGAACTCCAGCACCTATATGAGACACAAACAGAAAGTCAGTGCCAGGAATCAGATTATTATCTAATGTTGCTTGCCACTTTGCGTTTGAGACCCCTCTGAGATCTGAAGGAAATTCACTCAATGTGTGTGTCCGGGGGATGTAAAGGAGGAGGTACAGCCCATTAAAACGGATTTTTGAATGAACATTCTCATGGTTCCATACATGATTGTAATGTTCCCACAGCTGTGATCCATATTACTGTGATGCTATTGTAGTAAAAGTTTTATAATTACCCGCAACACACACACACACACACACACACACACACACACACACACACACACACACACACACACACACACACACACACAGTATTCATTCACACATACAACTGCCATCTGCTCATGTGTTGCTCCATTTGCTTGCATTCAGTGTTTTGAAGCATTCTCTAAGGGGTTTAGACCAAATGCACCTGTTACAGAACACTATCACGGATGAAGTTTAAAATGATAAGGTTTCAAACACCAGAGGTTCCAGTCAGGAGGACATACAACTGGACTTTGACTTTAACACCATGAGTCGTGACTTCACACGGACCTTTTGACTTGGAATGATTGATGCTGATGTCAGCTTCTCTTCTTGACTTTCCTAACATGATTTTCCTGCCATGATCCCTTTGCATAACACCTGTTGCCATGTTTAGTTATAAGTTGTGCAAAATTGGAAATTCCAAGACGGACACAATTGTTTAAGTGCACACAAATGGCACTGTTACCAATGTCAACAGCAGAAATAAGGTTAATGAGAGCTCTTCACATTACACAAACACATTTGATTCATCGTCCATATAAAAATATGGATTACTCGCTTAGAAAATGTGAAATGTATGACCACAAGAGCCAATGAGGTGGTTTGTTAGTCCTACGACATTTTTGCTTTCCCTCTCCTGCCAGAGTTCAACTTTCAGAGACCAGTTCAAACCGCTGCCGGTTGCATACGGCGCTTTTCCATTACATGGTACCTGCTCGACTCGTCTCGACTCTACTCGCCTTTTTTGGTTTTCCAAATACGAAAAAAAGTACCTGGTACCTGCTAACAGGTAATCTTTTTAGTATCACCTCAGTCGAGATTCCAAGCGAGCTGAGGCGAGCCGAAAAGGTGAGGTGAAAGCGACAGACGGGGGTGTCCTGAACAAACCCGCTATTTTTAAATAGTTTAGCCAGCTGTGTTTTTTTTGTTGCCTCCAGCTTCATTTGAAACTAAATGTGTCATCTGGCAACAACAACACACCTTCGATGTTCTGTGTGTGTGTCGCGTTAGGTCACGGCAGTTTACAGTCCTGCGGAGGCTCCAGGCAGAGCTTTCGCCGTAGCCTACGTACACACACACATGGCCGGCTCCACGCACACACCAGCGCACAAGTATAAACATCAGGCCACTTACATAGGCTACGGAGAAAGCTCTGCGTGGAGCCTCCACAAAACTGTAAAACAAGCTCAAGTGGCCTGATGTTTATACTTGTGCACTGGTGTGTGTGCGTCGAGCCGGCATATAAGACGACCAGCCACGCCGAGGCGGTACTAAAATCTGCAATGGAAAACAGACGCACAGTGTCGAGTCGAGGCAAGTAGAGTCGAGGCGAGTCGAGCAGGTACCATGTAATGGAAAAATGCCAATAGTGTCTTTGGGAAATGTCCCAGTGTTTGGGATCAGTCTGTGAACACAGTGGGATTCAGATTAAGTTTAACAGACCTCTTATGGCCTGCATCACAGACGTTGTTTCTGCATGTCTTTGTACTCCTGATTAATTCCAGTGTATCCACAGCCGGCACTGCAATGATGACGCATGTGTTATTTTCAGCTTTCTGTTTTTGAGATGTTCCCTTCACTCAGTTTGTCTTTTTTTTATCTGTTTTTGTTTCCCCTGACTCTGGCTTTGATCAGACACATGAGGGCACACGCTCAGCTGTTTGTCCTGGAGAAAACCAACTGGAGCCTGTATTTACACAAACTGGCCCTTTAGAGGGGGCTCTGAAATACTGTCGCAGCACACTAGTGAGAGAATGGAGCAGCAAGCCTACACAGACCGTTAGAAGTTGAAAGCTTTTGATCGGACCCGGTCCAAAGTGGTCTAGATGTAAAAAATAAAGCAGTGAAATCTCCCTATTTTGCATTTTCACAAACAAGACAGAGGCTTCCATTCTTAAAAACAAAAGCTCAGTTTCTATAAAAGCTCCACAACAATACTATACTGTTAGCCCATATGGAAAAGATGTATACAGTGTCCCCTATTGGCCCATTTTAAGATCATTTTACAAACTAACAAACATAAATATCTACAAAGTTTTGTGATGTTCAGACTAATTCATATATGGCCAAATGTCCCCCAAGACACGCCCTTTTGAAGCTTATTGGTCAATATCTTGTACACTTAATAAGACATCAACAAGCGTTTGATACATTTTGATAAGCTTGGTCCATTAATGATCCACAGACATTTTGGTTGCAAACTGACCTACGGTTTAGGATGAGAAGTCAAAAATATGTTTCTCAAAGAAGGCGGAATATCAGGTGGACTTTAGTGGTTCTTGAGGCACATTTGTTCAAGTTCAAGTCAAGTTCATGTTTATTGTCATATGCATATTGGTACAAAATACCACAGCAACAAAATACAATGTTCCTTGGCACTCTTCATATTTCATTGCTGTGGTACTACTAATTCCTACTAATATGCATATGACAATAAACATGAAGGATGAAAACAGATGGATGTCTGTACCACATTACTTACAGCTTGAGAGCTGTGACTTTTCACAGCTCTAAATGTTTACCTTTAATTATTAGCACCCCCAAAATCTCCTGTCTCCACTATTTACCATCTCACAGGAATCTGTGCAAACATTTCTGATGAAACATAATGGAGAATTAGGAGCAGGTGGACACAGGAGGGGCTGGAGCAGTGGGAAAGTCTCAGTCAGCTGATGGATAGATGGAGAAGTTCTGAAGAGATGCATGAGCCTGGGGGAGGGGGGAGAAGGGGGAAGTGTCTGGAGACAGGGGCAGAGGGACGGACTGGATCGAATAAAAACAGCTGGGGCAGATGCTGTGACATCAGTAAAAAAACACATTATATAAAGTATCAGGGGTTTTTCTTTGTTTTTGTTGTTCAGCTACGGTTCTTAAGGAAAGCGCTACAGCCAGTGCCATCATTCTTGTCAGGTTCTCTTACCACAGCACTGCGGAGGAAGGTCTGGCTAGTCCACACAGCATTCCTGGATGGGAGAAAAACGTGCTCTGGTTTACTGGCATTTCTTTAAACCAATCACAATCGTCTTGGGCAGAACTAAGGGAAGGAACTTGTTTTGGTGGAACATGTGTACGTTCAAAAGTAGTTTTAGTCATGCAACAGAAAACTCAGATTGGACAGATAGTCTGGATTTACCCTGCAGAGCCAACGCCAACACAAAGGAAGAGGAAGGGGACGGACATCCGGCCAAAAAGAGGGACGTCCGGCGCAATCCCGGAAGTGGAACGTCGTGGATATAGACTAATACAACCAGACCATACTGTAATAGCAGCAACAACAAAGGGAAGCCCAGAGACAATCTTCCTTTGCAGCAGCCTCAGAGTGGACAGCTTGTCCTGATGAGAGGGGGGGAGGACACCTCCTGCCAATGTCCACATTACTTCCCCACTTAATTTGATTTCTGGCAGTTACCTGATGGCTTATTTATTCATTTTAGCATCGTTCGGTCCTGTCCTCTGTACTGATTCTATACCTGGGTATGATTACAGTATTTCCAAAGCCTTCATTGTAATCTTATTTGTATAAATATGATTGTAAATGTGGCTGCTGCATCATGAAAATGAACTGAGCGTTTACGTGGCCATGTGATGTGACTGAGAATACATTCATGTTGACAGCATGCATTTACTGTAAGCCACACCTCCCTTTCAAATCCACATTAAGAAAACTAATGTAAAAACATCAAACCACAGTTTTCTGTTGAAATGCAAATGGAGCTTTGAATGGAAAATAACAAGTTATAGTCTCCCTGCATACCTACCACTGACCTCCACTGAGTGCAAACAAAAAAGGATTGGTCTAAATTGAGTCTTTGGGTTATTTCAGGGTTAAAGCGGTCCAGCACCACCAGCTGAGTGTTGGTTCAAAATGGGATTTTTCTCTGTGGTTTGGATCATCCCAGCTTTAGCTGGTCAGTGGAGGGAGCCCTGAGGACCAGGAGGGTTTGGCTGAACTGTTGTGCTACCTACGTAAGTATGGCAGTATGGGCACAGCTGCGTACCATAATTATTGTTGATGTTAGCGAAAATAAAAATAAAAGAAAGATGCCCACAAACCAACAGTAGTAGACTGCAGATGGTAGAAAGCAGATATAGCTGCCTGCAGAAAACCTAGAGCTGCACTAATCAATATTTGTATATGAACAATGGGTAAAATGACTGTAATATAAAGGTATCAAACACACAGAGGAGTCTGCAGTTCTCTCAGCTTGATGTTTTGGTTTCACGGACCCGCAACCTTCCTGTTCACTTTCATCAACGCCGTGTCCAGCAGCATTTCATCAGAAGCTAAAGCCACTGCACGCTACCAACGGCTGACGCACAGCTCTGCTGCTGAACATTAACATTTGGCAGAGACCAAAACAAATACAATATTGGACTTCATATATCAGGTGGACACAAACACAACTCCAAATGATGGCTAATGTTGCTCTGTGTGTGCTGGATGTGTAAACAGGCAACTGTCATTCGAATGACTCTAATGCCGCATTTCCACCTGGTGTTAAAGTGCTCATAATATGCTCATTTTCAGGTTCATAATTGTATTTAGAGTTTATATCAGAATAGGTTTCTGTGGTTTAATTTTCAAAAAACACCATGTTGTTTTTGTGCTGCACATTGCTGCAGCTCCTCTTTTCACCCTGTGTGTTGAGCTCTCTGTTTTAGCTACAGAGTGAGGCATCTCACTTCTGTTCCATCTTTGTTGAGAGTCGCACATGCGCAGTAGCTAGGTAAGGACTACTAGCCAGTCAGAAGCAGAGTATGAGGGCGTGCCCTGACAGTACCTAGGTAAGGACTACTAACCAGTCAGAAGCAGAGTATGAGGGCATGCCCTGACAGTAGCTAGGTAAGGACTACTAGCCAGTCAGAAGCAGAGTATGAGGGCGTGCCCTGACAGTACCTAGGTAAGGACTACTAGCCAGTCAGAAGCAGAGTATGAGGGCGTGCCCTGACAGTAGCTAGGTAAGGACTACTAGCCAGTCAGAAGCAGAGTATGAGGGCGTGCCCTGACAGTACCTAGGTAAGGACTACTAGCCAGTCAGAAGCAGAGTATGAGGGCGTGCCATGCTAGCAGCTAGGCGAGCATTATAACGTGTTACAAAGTGACGCACATTTGTCTCTGAAGTAAAGGCTGGACTACAATAGAGCTGTTTGGAGCAGTTTGTGAACAGTGTTTTCTGTTGGAGATGGTAAATCCCTTTGGGGTGGACTTTGGGCTTTTTCACTTTGTAAACCTATAACTTGCACACAAAAAAGATATATAACACATATAAAGGAAAGGTAAAAAGCCAAAAAAGCATAATATGAGCACTTTTAGTGGCTCAAACAACAGAAGACACAAAAGTCAAGGAGACTTATTGCAGTCAAAAAAGGTCCTTGATGTGTAGTTGATACATGAAACCAAGGTGCTGTAAGACATGTCCATGCCAGGAGGTAAGAAGGTTGGTTGGTTGAACAACAGGCGTTCATCTGGTGCCACCCACAATCTACACACTGCATTAAGATAGAACTCTTCACATGCAGCCAGCTGTTTCCACCCTATTTATGCAGCAGTGGCTTAAATATAGTCACATTCAGAGCACAACTGGTAATTGTGGCCTTTAAAGGGCCTTATTATAGATGTTTTTCAAACAGAGGGTATGACTCTGTGGCTACACTGAATTGACATAGCAGACAGGCTGCAGAAGATGATGCTGAAACCAGCTACCAGATTTTAGTTAGCTATAAAGAAAGCATCAAACTTGTTGTAAGCACCATGCACCACATCAACACAACGTTGACTGTATTCAAATGATAAAATTAAGAGGGCAAACTTGTTAGCAGACATCCAGCAGACGGATCAGCAGCAGCACTGATTCACAGTTGTGTTTCTGTAGTTGGTCATGGTGGACAAGGACATGGATGCTTTGCTTACATACATCAAGTTATTGAAGGACTGGGGTCGCTCCTGCAGTTACTCCTGGTGTGCCGGTGTGTTGTGTAACAGTTGGCTCTCTGGAAATAGAAAAAATCCTCAGATCGCAGCAGTCGCCTCAGTGTGAATGAAGGCCATGTGTATGTACATGTGTGAAGCCCACTTTGCTGCTTTGGAGTGCTGCATGCACATGTAAGGAGGTTTTTATTAAGAGTGCATACCACACACACACACACACACACACACACACATTAGCAGATGTGGGCCTCAGAACATCCTTCTACATGATGTTCAGTTTGTTCAGTATGGAGGTTTCCTGAGACTGGTGATGTGTTGGAGCTGCTGGTATCAGTCTGTTTCTTGTTTCACTGGCGTCTTCTTGTTTGTGTTTGGGTTGGAAACTTAAAACTATTCAGATGTTAGGCTGTGTCTTTGTTGAGTTGCATTATGGAAGCTAAAGGTTTACCCTAAGCAGCAGAGCCTGAAGGGATTTACAATTAGGCCAAAGACATTGGGATTACAGAGGTGAGGCGCAGAGGAACGAGAACCTCCTATTCATTGAGAATTTTAACAAATAGCTGGCTGACCAAAAACACTAAAGTTCAAACACAACCTGAGCTGCCTGGCTGCTAAGCTAATGCTACAGAAGTGGGGCAACCAACCATGAAGTGAACTAACAATTCCTAATAAAACACAATGTGATCGAAGGTGCCTCAGTCTCAACATGAGTCAAGAAGATTGACATCTATGTTAACAACTATTGACATTAAAGAGTAAGTGTCCTGTCCAGTTAAAGCGTCACGTTTGTCCTCTGACCACACCCAGCTGTGATGTCATCAAGGTGCGGAGTTAAACAGCTGGACGCTCAGGTGCGGTTCAGTTTCTCTTTAAGTTCCTCCTCACAGAACCGCAAGGAACAGGAGGCAGGTTGCCTGATCTCGCAGCTTTTTAGAGTAAATGTAGCGCATCAAATTAATCACTTACTTTATGTAAATGCTTTCATTAATTAATATCTTTGTACTACAACATATAAATATAACTGACCCTTTAGGAGTCATCTGTTTAAGGCCAGCCAGAGAGAGACGTGGTGTTTATTGTCTTTAAAAGTTGCACAACTGAAGATTAATTTCAGTGGTCTAGATACAATGGTCCAATCAGCGAGGAGGATCCCTCCTGCTGACCAATCACAGAGGACGAAGGACGGGAGTTAATATGGTTGAGCTGTAGTAGGGACAGCAGTGTTATACAGTCTTCTCTGTACACAACCATGTAGACATCCTTCAGTCCGACCTGAAGAACTCCCTGGACTCACTATATCTTTTTAATAATCAAACACTCACCGTACAAAGACAGGTTTGTAGTGAAAAGTTCATAGTTTCATCATTCATGGTGCAGCTCAAAATCATGTATGTTACAATAGTTGACCAGCTTTCATCATGGAATAAAAGGTGTTAGGTTTAGGGAAATGGCGGACCTAAAAATGCAGAGACAACAGGGCAATGGGTAGCTTGAGGATTTAAGCAGGCAAAAATGGTACCAAAAACCATTGAGGAACACCAAGACAAAGGGTGTAGACACACACACACACACACACACACACACACACACACACACACACACACACACACACACACACACACACACACACACGATGATCTGACAACAGACAAAAACAACACAGAGACTAAATACACAAGGTAACAAGGGACAGGTGACATGAGGGCTCAGGAACAGGTGGAACACATCAGGGTCAGGGCCATCCATCCATCTTCGTCCACTTATCCGGTATCGGGTCCCGGGGGTAGCAGCTCCAGCAAGGGACCCCAAACTTCCCTTTCCCGAGCCACATTAACCAGCTCCGACTGGGGGATCCTGAGGCGTTCCACACATCAGGGTGGGGAAGACAATCACAAAGGCAGGATAACACAAGGCAGGAAGTAAACAAGACATGACATGGGAGAAACAGACACTACAAAATAAAACAGGAAACTGAAACATAAAACATACACAAGGATGCAAACAGAGTAAAATGCAACAAAGAACACAAGAGACAGTAAACAAGGAAACAGGGAATAGATTAAAACAATAAAACAGGAACAACTATAACAGAAAACCACAACCATGACAAAAAGGATCAACCATCTCAAAATACAAAGTATAAAGTGAGAACATTGCAAATGGAGCCAGATCTTTTTTGTGTTTGAGTTTTTCTCTGCGATCATATAAGTGTCAACTGACACAAAGACAAAGAGTGTTTCTGTTTGAATACTTTCATGAGCGCGTGGCGTTTTTTTACCCCCGCCTGGTAAAAAAACAAGAGACGTCTTTAACAGGATTAATATTATAGTTGGGTATTACCAATATAGCTTCCTGAAGCCCAAAATCATGTACAGTAACATGATTCCTCACCCAGAAAACAGCTGTTTAGGTTGACTTTGCAAGCTGCTCCTAATAATTAGGTTTGTTGTTAGGCAGCGACCTCTCCGCTGTAGTAATTATCCTGAGAGCAAACCAGGAAGTGAGCTGACAAACTATGAGAGCAGCAAGGATGGGGGGGTGGATGGGTCAAACAAACAGGACTTTCACTCAGGAAACCCGAGTTGGGTTCAACTGACATTTTGAAGTTAACTTTTACCAGACCTTAGTCCGTGACCTCACATTGTGTTATCCTTTTAGTAGTTTTCTGTGACTCATTTGAAGCCCATCCCTGATGTGTTAGAACCCTAACAAAGTATTTTTGTTGCCTAAACTTAACCAGTTCCGTTTCACAATCTTAACTACATGTTTAAAACGTTGGCTGTTACGTTAAATAGAATGGTCACATGATTAAAACACCCACCATTCGGCCTTAAAGGTCTCATGTCATGAAAATGTCACTTTATGAGGTTTTTTAACATTAATATGAGTTCCCCTACCCTGCCTATGGTCCCCCAGTGGCTAGAAATGGCGATAGGTGTAAACCGAGCCCTGGGTATCCTGCTCTGCCTTTGAGAAAATTAAAGCTCAGATGGGCCGATCTGGAATCTTCCTCCTTATGAGGTCATAAGGAGAAAGGTTACCTCCCCTTTCTCTGCTTTGCCCTCCCAG
The DNA here is from genome assembly GCA_023566125.1 of Zingel zingel. Taxonomy (NCBI): domain Eukaryota; kingdom Metazoa; phylum Chordata; class Actinopteri; order Perciformes; family Percidae; genus Zingel; species Zingel zingel. The sequence continues at coordinate 22,475,779 of CM042335.1, read as the reverse complement.
AGAATTTGGCCCACCCATGAGAAAGAGAGAGACATCATGGCTTTCAAACAGGCAAAGTGGCAGTTGGTTAAGGCCACACCCCCCCCCCAGGGTCTATATAAAAGAGACTTCAGATACAGTATTAGGGGACCACTAAGGCCTCTATAAAAGAGACTTCAGATACAGTATTAGGGGACCACTAAGGCCTATATAAAAGAGACTTCAGATACAGTATTAGAGGACCACTGAGGCCTATATAAAAGAGACTTCAGATACAGTATTAGGGGACCACTAAGGTCTATATAAAAGAGACTTCAGATACAGTATTAGGGGACCACTAAGGTCTATATAAAAGAGACTTCAGATACAGTATTAGGGGACCACTAAGGTCTATATAAAAGAGACTTCAGATACAGTATTAGGGGATCACTAAGGCCTATATAAAAGATACTTCAGATACAGTATTAGGGGACCACTAAGGTCTATATAAAAGAGACTTCAGATACAGTATTAGGGGACCACTGAGGTCTATATAAAAGAGACTTCAGATACAGTATTAGGGGACCACTAAGGTCTATATAAAAGAGACTTCAGATACAGTATTAGGGGACCACTAAGGTCTATATAAAAGAGACTTCAGATACAGTATTAGGGGACCACTAAGGCCTATATAAAAGAGACTTCAGATACAGTATTAGGGGACCACTAAGGCCTATATAAAAGAGACTTCAGATACAGTATTAGGGGACCACTAAGGCCTATATAAAAGCATCCAAAGAGTACCATGCCATGGGACCTTTAAATAGAACAGTCATATGTCATTTTGGGAGTCATTGGAAATTAAACATTTCAACTTCACACGTTAATCACATGTGGAGCACCAAATATTCATATATTTGCACATGTAGTTTTTGGACTTCACGTGATAAATTCACATGATATAGGCTGTATGTGATTTTCAGATATTTCCTATCATAGTGAAACATGTGCGCACATATATGATAAAGACAAGAAACCCAAAATAATGGTTTGTCATCATTGCAACTCTCTCTGTAGTAAAAAATCACTAGATGTGATTTTTATTTTTAGAATCAGATCAGGTTTATTGTCAAAGTAAGTTAGACTTACAAGGAATTTGCCTTGGTGGTTGGAGCATACATAAACAAACCAACATATTAAACATTAATATCAAATAAACAATAAATACAGAAACAAATATTATGCAAAATAGATGTTTAACATAAGAAAAGGGAGGTTGGATGTATTGAGTGCAGAATGTGCAAAGCATATAAAGTATGTGTAATAGGCTGGTGAATAGTCCACTTAACTCTTTAACCTCAGAAGCATATATTCATTAAACATCTGAGAAACGCTTGATTCATCAAACATGATGCGCCGAAAGAAGTCAGCTGGGAGGCACAGGAAAATAAAGAAGAGCAGGAACAGGAAGTGCAGAGGCCATATTATGGTATGTGGGCAGCCTTTGCCTATGTTTGTGTGTGCATGTGTGTTTTCTTCACTACTGTAGATGTTTCTCAGCACATTTGGTTCACATATGGCCTCAAGGTGTGTGCCCCTCCCCCCCCACACACACACACACACCTGCACACTGTACCCACACACACACATCTCCCTGTGATTATTTAAAGGGGCCCGGAGTAAAAATAAACTCTCTTCAGCTTTGTTCATAATCACCACTGATTTACACACCGATAGGAATTTTCCTGCCTGATCTACTTAGAAAGGTGTAGTTTGTTCTACGGCCGTTGATAAAGCCCCTTGGAAATCGACAATGAACTAAGAGGTTCCAGACTGGGATGGCAGGCTAAATGTGCAGGGCCCAGACATATACTGAAACCTGTCCTCAACGTCTCACATGTGTCCACAGGGGAAACATACAGGAAGCAGAGCAGGGGAGGTATCCTGGAGATAGCCTACATGTATTCAGGTGGCCAATGTAATGATGGCACCAGTTACTCAGTGGGAAGGATCTGCTGAACCAGTCCAGTCCTCACTGTGCACGGCCAGCCTGTATTTGCTGTTACAGCAAATCATAACTTGTATCTGTTATACATCTGCTATTTTCTATCAGACACGTTTAGAAACACCAGCAGGTTTCCACAGCTGTGGTTGCCCTAAATTGATTGAGATTGTGTTTGAGAGCAACACATAACTTTACACAGTCACAGCTGTTCATCTTTGCATTGAAAACGGTTGTGCTAGATGTGTTTTGGCTATTGAAAAGGAGCAGCGACATTCTGCAGCAGCATCAGAAAGGTGTGGGACAGCAGGAGCATGGCAGCTACAGCGTCACCAGAGAGCTACTGTACGGAGCATCTGCAGCTACTGCACATCTGCTGCAGACCTCCCCATTGTGCAGCGGGAGCTACAGCGCTGCACAGTCAACGCTACATGGTTGACTCATTATCAATATTGATTGAAAGATCATTTTTCTTCCATTTTGTAGTTCTTGTGTCTGTCCTTATGAGGACATTTGCTCTTCGTAAGTACACACACACACACACACACAAACACACACACACACACACACACACACACACACATAGTGCTCTCAGCTGACAGTCTGGCTCATGTTGTTGGCATAGTGAGTCATGGTCTATCTCAGAACAACAGTTCAACAGTGAAGAGAGATTACTGGCTAACAATACAGAGCATATGTTCCTGTTTCCATCCATCATGGCTGACACCACAACACTGACATAGCCCTCTGTGTGTG